>PVJD01007353.1:0-85756 GCA_004026545.1 Mormoops blainvillei | reverse complement strand
ACCCAGGTGCCTGGAGGACGAGAGTCGAGGACGCCGTGTGAAAACATGCGTTAGAAGCACATCTAGTTGGTCCGTCTATAGCTCAGCCCGTCACTTAATTTTAAAATACTGTTTTTACAAAACAGAAACAGACCCATAGATACAGAAAACAAACTGATGGTTGCCAGATTGGGGTTGGGGGGTGGGAACTGGTTGAAAAAGGTTGGGAGACTGGATGAAAAAGAAGTGCAAATTGGCAGTTACAAAATAGTCCTGGGGATGTAAAGCAGAGCCTAGGGAACACAGTCAACGCCTCTGTAATAACTGTGGATGGCGCCAGGTAGGTACAAGATTTATTAGGGTAATCACTTTGTAAAATATGTAAATGTCTTACCGCCATGCTGTAACACCCAAGACTAATAGCATATTGAACATTCAACTGTGATTGAGAAAAAGAAAGAATAAAAAAAATATTGTTTTTCAAGTGCCTAAAGAAATGTGTAGGTGTTACAGAGGAATTCAGATCCTACCTAGCTAAAGATTTTAAATGTGGCTTCGCCGTCTTCAGCTTACCCCCTTCCTCAACGGTAACCGCAATGACAGCCTGGTGTGATGCCTTACGGCAAACGACCAATGGAGGAGTCAAAGTGGAGAGTCAAAGAATGGCTCTCTGTGCAGGTTCTGCAGCTGCAAATACAGAACGGCCACCCGACAGAAACGGCCCCGGGCCCTTTTTTGCAAACAGGTACAGATGAGTCTATACTTCCTACTACGTGGCAGCAGCGTTCACTCGCGTTCAGTGAAGGCGGAATGGAAGCTGCGGGGTCCTTAGGGGCCAACTGGTACAGTGTTCCCTAAGTGCGGCACACGGGTCAGTTGGTTTACCGTAGACTTATGATGTGCTGGTGCGTAAATGGGCTTTCTACTTTCATAGTCCTATCTTTATTTTAATGAGTATAACAAATTTTTTTTTGGTATTTTGTTTTGTTTTGTGTTTTTTTCCCCACTATCTACTTTTCAATTTGCCTTCCAGTTAGCACCCTGCTCTCCCTACTGGGGAATCTCCCATTTTGTGTTGTCTTAGGGATCACCAGCCACCTAGGGATTACTGGCCACCTAGGGGAGTTGAAGGGACTAGACTTTCTCCCCACCCTGTCCCAAGACAGGCAGGGTCTAGATGTGACCTGGGTTCGCCCACCAGATACTCTCCAGAGGATGTTGAATCCTGGGCAGACGACATAGTGATGGCTGGTGGGGGGGTGGCGGCTGATGGGCATCTCTGTGCGGCGGTCATGGCATGGAGGGGCATCTGCGGAGCCCAGAGTGGTTCTGCGATAGGCCCGTTGCCACTGCCCAGCTGCCCGGTCAGCCGGGGCGTCCCGGGTGCCTGCTGCCTTCGAGCCTCGTCAGCCCGATCGTCCGGCCTCCTGAAGGTCATCTCAGGCCCCGATATCCCTCCAGCCTGGCTGGAGTTATTTTCCATTGCTTTTAACCAAGGACCTTCCAGCTGATGGCATGTGAGAACATGTCATTAGCAAATCAAACTCATGATTTTGTGGATATTATTCCTTAGGAAGTGGCAAAGTTTTAAAATGGTATTAAGTTTTAAAAAGCCATTAAATTAGAAAACGAGTACTGTGCAGATACATTAAAAGTGAACTGGGTCCCTGGTTTCTGGAACGGGGGTGTGAGTCACAGAGAGGTGCAGAGCCACAGGAGGCCCCCCAGCAGCCCGGCCGCAGGCCTGATCTAGAGCCAGGCACCTTGGCTCTTGAGCAGTCCCCCCACGCCCCGCTGACGTGAGGGCGGCTGAGCCCAGCTTCCAGCCTCAGCCTCCTCCACCAACAGCCGCAGTGCGCTGGCTTCTGAATTCACAGAGGCCCTGGTCAGCAGCCAGCGTTTTCATCTTTTCTAACTTTGTAAAGGCAAGCTTTTTTTTTCTTTTTCGCCCTGAAACTTGGTTGCGATGAGCCCCGCAGTGCGGTGCGCACACAGCCCGTGCATCCTGACGCTCACTGACTGAGTCGCCCGCCACGGAGAACAAACCCAGCTCCCCATACAGAATCACTTAACGGATTCGTGGGGCTGACGTCATTCCTCAAGAAACGGCACACGCCAGCCCCGCAGTGAGGCCCCAGGAAGGTGATCACACCCCCTCTGCCCTGTGGCTCTGTGGGACAGCATGGAGTCTCTGAAGCCGCCCCCTCACCGTGACCCACGAGGGCAGCAATGAACCTGTCCAGGAAATCAAGTCTTGTTTCCTGTCCATTTCGAAAATTAAATCTTATAATAATTGCACCAAAGAACCAGCAGAGGCCTACCCATGCAGCTACCCAGGGAGCAATCCCTATGGTGGCTTCCCATCCCCATCCATGCCAGCGACGGTCTCACAGCCTGGAATGACGTGAAAAGTGTCTGCTTGGGAGGGAGGCGGGAGGGAGAACGTCCTGAGTTCTAACCTGAGCTGCTGACTGGCTGTGTGTGCAAGGACAGTGGAAAAGAGGAAGGCTCTGGAACAGAGGCGGAGCGTGCTGGCGCGTGGGACGCAGAGCCACGTGCGGGATTGGTGGGCTGCAGGCAGGGCAGCGTGTCTGGGGAGCAGGGACTGGCAGGGAGCAAGGCTGCATCTGGTGCCAGGGAGACTGGAAGGCGTCTGGGAGCCGGGGTGGCACAGTGACTAGGTCACAGCATCCCCCTGTGCTGGAGGTCCAGCTCTGCACTTCCTGACCGTGAACTTGGGATAACAGCACTTCTTTTGTGGAAGTCCTGAGGATTTGAGATGCCATGTGAAAAGACTGGCACCATATGCCTGGCTCAGGGAGGCTCTGCTGTAAAGTTCTGCTTTCCTTAGGAGGCGGTGGCCATTTAAAACATTCGCTGTGGTGTTGAGAGGTCGTCTTGCTGATTCAGGGGAAACTCCCTAGAAAGGTGACCAGTTGGAATGTCACTGAGCTTCACTGCCCAAGAAAAAACCTGCGGTGGGCAGTGGATTGGGCGGCGGGGAGGAGGGACAAACACAAGAGGTATTTTATTAACACAAAGTTGCAGGACCTGACATTCCCTGTCCATGGTGGGCAGAGGACTGGGTGGGTTTGAAGGGCAGAAAGAGGTTAAGATGATTGCCAGGCACTTGCTTGGAAGATGGGTTGATAGCGGTTCCCCCTGTGAAGATGGAGAATGACCGAAGAGGGGGCAGGTTTCGTATGAAAAAAGTTGGCTCTTAATTTAGGAAGAGGCAGAGTCCAAGCCAGAAAGTAAACTTTGTGATTCTGTGAGTCACAAATGTTCCTGTTTTGAAAAGGCAGGGGGGGAGTTCCAAATTCTCCGGATGCCTTCTGTGACAGGGCTCACTGGGGACTCAGCAATGGGGACAGAGTGCTTCCCTGTGGGAACCCAAAACACACCCGGCCATCTGCCTGAGGGACATGGAGACAACGTCCTGTCCTCTGGTGCCATCGGGAAGGGGCAGAACAAGATCTGTTTCCCTCAGCCCTGACTGAACGGCCACCAAGAAGCCAAGATGAGAAGGAATATGGGGGTTTGGGCAGGACAGATGGAAGGAAGGAGGCATGGGAGCTTGGGAGGCAGTAAGACGGGGACAGAGGGTGGGGGGAGTTCGATCAATAAACTGCCTCCACCCCCTGCATTTTTAGGGATCAGGACCTAGGACTAGTAAAAGTGGCTTCAGGGGCTAGGGCCAGTGACCACCCCTTCATCCACATGCACAGGTGGCACCTCTCTGAAGGGCCATTCTGAGCCCTCCTGGCCAGTGAGCTGGCCCCCCGGCTACATCCCAGGGCTCTGTCAGTGTTCTCCCTCCTTGTATCACAATAATCCAGTTCCATGCCTCCCCGCACCATGGGACTGGCAGACACATGTTATTACCACGGCCAGCACACCCGGGTAACAGAATGCCAGAGCTCAGAGAAATTAAGAAGCTTCCCTAAGGTGACAGAACTAGTGTGTGACAGATCCAGGACTTAAACCTACATTACCTGGGTCTCATTCCAAACCGTTTCCCATTTTTAAACTGTTTCCTACAACAAACAGATTTTTAAAGTGCCCCGTAGGAAACGTGTTTTCTCTAAAATGAACCTCAAGCTGGACACTCAAAAGTGGTCCCAAGAGTCCTGGGCCAATGACATATTCCACCTTTCAAAAAGAATGATCTCATAATTCACAAGTTTGCCTTTCAATTAACTGAGGACTGTGGCTCTTTATTTAATGTTTTTTCTACCTAATCTAATTTTGGCTACAGGTTAATGGACCCGTGGGGAGTTACTGCTACTTCGGATTCAAAAGCATTCAGCAGCATCCCCAGATTATTGGTTGTTAATGGAATCACCCAGCTGTTTTGACTTTCTCCCAATCCTTCATGAGGTGACCCCAGAGAAGAGGACAAAAACGGAGACCGTGGGTTCCACTTTTAGGTCCCTGGAACTTGCCAAGCGCCTTCTGCAACCCCGTGGACACCCGATTACAGCTCCCAGAGAACCACTTGCTGCCGGCCAGGGCCAGCGTGTCCCAGACCATCACTCACGCAAATGTTTACGGAATGCTTAGCCTGTCCAAGGTAACACACCAGTCCTGCTGGTGACACAGGTGGGTCAGGTCTGGTGTGAAGGTAGAGCCCCACTGATTGGGGTAATCGCTGAAACCCCTGAGCCTCGGCCTCCTCATGCAGTGCGTCCATCGGCAGCTTCCTCCAGGCGCTTATCACTGGTCCTTTACTCATTCGGATAACGGGACAGGGACTCCACTGTGTGCTGACAGGTACTTTGCGCAGTGATGAGTCCTCGGTGGGCGGAGGGGTACAGGAGACGAGGAGAACACCCAGGGGTCGGTCCTGCCCAGGACTGAGGATTCAGGCAAAGCCTCCTAGAGCATGTGAGGGTTTCGTCTGAGTTCAGATCTGAGTGGGGATAGGGGTCAGCCAGGAGAACGCGCAGAGGTTGGGGCGGGGCGGGGCATGGCGGGCACTGTTTTCATTGGTGGGACCAGCACAGCAGACACGCAGGAGGAGAAAGAGTTAAGTCCTCTTGGGGAAAGGATGGTGGTTAATGCACATTAGGCTATTTCAGAGTCAAGATGGCGGTAAAGAGGGATGAGGCTGGAGCGCGAGGCCTGTGTGGGACAGAAAGGGTCTGGTGAGCCCGCATGAGATGGACTCCGGCCCGTCCGCAGAGGAGAGTGTGCCCAGGGTCTCACAGTGAGCGAGCAAGCCGACCGTGGCTTCTGACGCGTCGTCTGGCTACACTATGGAGACTTGATTTGGGCATCAGAAAGCTGGGGGCTGGGACAATGGAACCGAGATGTGAGCAGAGCTGCTGAGGAAGCGACGAGGATGGAGGGGCGGGGACCCATCTGAAGCAACTGGGGCTAAGTGCCCATGTAACTCAGCATCAGAGGTGACATGAGTTCCCATAACTGCAAGCATTTGACTTTTAGAAACATGCAAACTTGAAAGTCAACCTCAGCCCACCTCAAGCCCAGGTTTCTCCTTTTCTTGTGAATTAGCGACACCTCAGTTAATGAGGTGTTTCTGTACTGGAATACTAGATCAAAGTCGTTCCACTCACAATTTTATAAATTTAATAATATTTAAAGAAGAAAGAGCTTGGGAGTCTGATAGTGCAAGATGGCTTTGATTGTAGGCTTTGGGACAACTCGGGACCCAGTAGGTCACAGGAAACTTTCCTCAAAGGATGACAAAGCAAATCGGTGGCTTTCATTTTAATGAGAGCCAGAGCTTCATTTTCACAGGTTTATTAATTTATGCCACACTGATGGAATATTTAATTTGCCTCAGAAAGGACATAGACATTGGTGCCTCCGAGGCAGGAGGTATAAGGATGGGCGGCCTTTTCCAAAGTGCTCCACTCGCGACATGGCCCCAGAGCTGTACAGACGCTACTGGAGGAGAATGTCTTAGGAATTTTTTAAAGTATGAAAAGTCTTCAGCACGGTGAACATGATGTTTCACATTTTCTGAAGATCACACCCAGCTTTCATGTAGCAAGTGTGTGAGGAGAAGCAGAAGGAACTGTTGCATGCCAGCTGCTGGGCTTCACCTACAGCAGCCGCACGGGGTTTAGGAAATGACAAACTTCCTAGTGTGCTGTCTTATCTGGGAAGTGAGGGTGGTGACCATACTCCACATCACAGGGCAGCTGCCATGTTTAAATCAGGACATTCTTTCGCCCCTTCCCTGACACTTGGTTCTCAAGATGGGGAGAATAAACCCTGCTAGGTCGACTTCTAGAAAGGCTGAGCCTCAGCATGGACAAAGTGTCCAAGGTCACGAAACAGACAGGCAGCAGAGTTGGAGTTAAGACGGGGAGGGGGGGTCCTGCAGCCCAGTGCCCCTCCACGTGCCACGCTAAGCCATCGGCTAGTGGAGGAAGCACTGGGGCACGAGCTCAGGACCCGTCATGCACTGATGACAACCCTTTATTCTGGATCCCAACCTCTCCATGCACAGTGAGCCCCTTGGACAAGGGTAATCCGCCCGCCCAACACTTACTCAGCAGCTGCCACCTCTGTGCCCACCTTGCTCCGGACACCCACTTTCCCAAGGGCATCTGTCACCTGGCCCGCTTGAGAAAACCACCTGGGTGCTGTCAGGTCCCGAATGTCCAGAAGACAGGGACTTGACCCCATGGGTAAGCCCTCCTCTCATCCAGCTCCTTCCTGGCTCCTGTAGGCTCCTGATGGGGTTGCCAGGGTTAAATCTATCGAAAGAGCTTCGCTGTGGCATAGTGTGTGTGAGGGGCTTCCATCTGGACCACCCAGCTGGCTGCAGGCAGGAAAATGCTAAATTCTACTTAGAAATTAGTGTAAATCTTCACTTAGAAGATAGCGTGAGAGCCCACGGACACCGGGGAAAGAACATCTCGCTTAGGCTTTATACAGACTTCCTAGATACAGCCTTGGGTTTCTGAGAAACGTCCGCTTGGGTTGTCCATTATCGTGCTCCTCCTACTTTTGGGGACGGCCATCTGTGTTTCCTTGAATCCGCTGATGCCAGGTTGAGAGTCTTCTGGCCAAGATGAAGGTTTAGGTAAGCATGCTTTGCCTCCATGCACAACTACAACAAAAATACAACTAAACTACAAAACAAACATCACCCATATTCAGAAAATTGAGCTGTATGGAAGTCTGACAACCAAGGATTTAAAGAAACCACATTCATCTGGATGGGTGCCATTTCTACAATAGGCCATGCTACTGGGACAGGGAGTCAAAGCAGCTTTACCTAATACACAGAAACAAACACAGAGAGGCTGCCAAATTGAGGAGACAAAGAAAAATGGCTCAAATGGAAGAACAAAACAAAACTCCAGGAAAAGAACTAAATGAAATGGAGATAAGAAACCTATCAGATGCAGGCTCAAAATACTGGTTATCAGGATGCTCAAAGAAATCATTGAGTACTGCAACAGCATAAAAAAGACCCAGGCAGAGATGAAGGCTGCATTAAGTGAAATAAAGAAAAATCCACAGGGAACTAACAGTGAAGGAGATGAAGCCAAGATTCAGATCAACGACTTGGAACATAAGGAAGAAAAAAAGCATTCAATCAGAACAGCAAGAAGAAACAAGAATTTAAAAATACAAGACTAGAATAAGGAGCCTCTGGGACATCTCCAAAAGTGCCAAAATCCAAATCATAGGGGTGCCAGAAGGAGAAGAGGAAGAGCAAGAAATTAAAAACTTATTTGAAAAAATAGTAAAAGAAAGCTTTTCTAATTTGGTGAAGGAAATAAGACATACAAGTCCAGAAAGCATAGAGAGTCCCAAACAAGTTGGACCCAAAGAGGACCACACCAAGACACATTGTAATTAAAATGCCGAAGGTTAAAGGTAAAGAGAGAACCTTAAAAGCAGCAGGAGAAAAAGCAGAGCGTTACCTGCAAAGGAGTTCCCATAAGACTGTCAGCTGATTTCTCAAAGAAATGCTGCAGGCTAGAAGGGACTGGCAAGAAGTATTCAAAATCATGAAAGGCAAGGACCTACAACCTAGATTACTCTATCCAGCAAAGCTATCAGCTAGGATTGAAGGGCAGATATAGTGCTTCCCAGACAAGGTAAGACTAAAGGAGTTCATCATCACCAAGCCACTATTATATGAAATGTTAAAGGGAACTACATAAAACTATGAACATTAAAATGGCAAAAAATGCACAACCATCGACCACTGAATCTAAAAATCAAACTAAGTAAGGAAGGAGCACAGGAACAGAGTCAGATACGGGGATCAATTGGACGGTTATCAGCTGGGAGGGGGCGGGGGAGAATGGGGGAAAGGTGCAGGGATTAAGAAGTACAAATTGGCAGGCACAAAATAGACAGGGGGATGTTAAGAACAATATAGGAAATGGGGTAGCCAAAGAACTTATATGCATGACCCATGGACATGAACTAAGGGAAAGGAATGCTGGAGGGAAGGGGGGTAATGGATGGAGGGAGACAATGGGGGAAATTGGGACAACTGTAATAGCAAAACCAATAAAATGTATTTAAAATTTTTTTAAATCTGTCAAAAGAAATCTGACTTTCAAATTTTTCACATGTAAAACATAAAACGCATTATGTTTGAAAAAGACAGGAAACCATCATCCAGGAAATCCTCCCACTGAGAATGTCCCCTGACTGTCCCCTACCCCAAAGACGCAACTCCAACTCTAGGCACCCGGGTTCTTGGTGACAGTATCCTATCTCACTAGGGGGCCCAGCGGTTGGAACATTCCCATCCTGGCTTTCTTTCACCCCAGAGAGCCCCACACTGGCTCATGGGAAACACACCCAACATCCTTCATTCCAAGAAACCCTGGATCCCCACACAGCAGGGTTCCCCAGGCTGCACCCCGACACAGAACAGCAGCCCCCTCTGTCCTCTGCATTTCTTGCTTGGGGGTCAGTGCAGGAACACACTTCACATCTCTTGGAATTATTCCATTGAAGACTTTCACCAGACTTTAGGGGCCCCCCAGACTGTAGCGGCACCTCTGAAGAATCTCCCTGATACCTTCTCTCCTCCCATCCCCTTTACTCTCTTTAAATCCTCGGGGAGGAGGAGGGTTCCCAAGCCCTGGAAAAGGTCCTCTGACATTTCCTTTGCAAATTCCAAACCCGAGAATTTGGCTTTGCATTTCTCCTCTGTTATCTCATGGTACTTATCAGAGCCTTCAGTTTCAACATCTTATTACAGATTTGTATCAAGATAATTTGTATGCAAAGAGAAACTTTTATTTTTTTCCTCCTTTGGTCTCCTACCCAAATGTTTCATGCCTTTATGATTTTATGACTCAGTCTCTAAGACATATTTTCTAAGTCACAAGATGGAATGACTCATGCCTGGTCTGAGCTATCCCTGAAGCCCATAAAATACAGATGGCTATGCTAAAGTCAGTCTGAACATCCTGAAATTCCAAGTAGAGGGAATTCAGAATAGAGAGAGGGTTTCGTGTGCTAAGAAGGAAGGGGAAAGGCTTTCGCATTGTCCTGGGAAGACAGTGACTAGATCCAGGTGCGAGTACTTGACAAAATGAAGGTGGGACACAAATTGTTTACTGAGGACAGCCGTGTGTTCCACACACAAAAAACCGCCTAACCCTCAAAGCAGCTCTGCATATTTCCTAACTAGCTTCCGTGCTTCAGATCCGATCAGATGTTCCTTTCTCGAGGAAGGTTTTGCCGACCTCAGGCTGTGTTGAATGCTCCCACTGCATTCTCCCACTCTATTCTCCCAAAGCAAGCTGTGTTTGAGTACGTTCCACACTGTGCTGTAATTGCCTGGACATTTCTCCACTCCATCCTCGGCGCAGCTGAATGAACATGGGGCTGGTGAGTGCTGTTGTCAATGACCGCCTCGTGTAAAGCCAGCAAGGGCGAATCCTTAGCAAAGGCACACCTAGGTACCGGCTGGCATAGGTCAGGTTACGCTCCAGGAACAAACAACGCCTGGATCCCAGCAGCCTAACACAGCAAAGGCTAAGTGCTCAGTCTCGCAAGGACCCGGAACATTCAGGAGCGGGCACATCGGGGTGAGAAAATGGCGCGCACAGCTCTTCATCGCCCTCCTCCAGCTCGCGCCGTCCTCAAGGCTCTGAGCCCTGTCTGTTGCTGTCGCCTGGATTTAGCTGACATTCCTGAGTGGCCCCCATCTCCGTTTACGTCCTTTCTCACCACATAAGCATCAATAAGAACAAACCGACACACACTCACAAACTACCTCCTTCTCTGCCAAATCACAAATCAGTTCTTAAAACCTGGAAGAGAAAGGTAGTTTGTTGCCTGTGAGCGCTGTTTCCGAAGGCTAGGTCACAAAGAAGAGGAATAAATCACACATACCAATGCCCAGGCCTGAATTTCTTCTTTAAGCAATTTCTCCCTTTTCTTTTCTCAAATTTCTTTTCTTAAGGCAGCTGTCATCTCACTCCACTGGAACCCTCCTCCCACTCCAAATCCCACCTGCTTACATGCCCTGGGCCTTGATCAGCCAAACAAAGACCCAGCTTTTAGCCAAATCCTGACCAGCTGCCCTGGGCTTGCTCTGGGCCCTGAAATGTTCTGGGCAGCCCCAGGCACATTTGGGTGGTAGGAGGGCTGGGTGGATGGAGGTCATGAGCATCAGTATAGCTCATTCCTCTCTCTAGGGCGGGACTGCACCATGCCCCAGCCTTTCCTCTCCCGGGTGTTTCTGCCCCTGCAGCCCTGTCCCTGAACTGGCCAGCCAGCCCAAAGCTACGGAAGGATTGCTTTCAACTTCCTATGAGCAGGTCTTCTCATGGGGGGGAGCCCCCAGAAGGGAAATAGTAAATAGGGCAGATGCCTTCTAACTTGGACCTCCTAGGTAAGTTAGCAGCTGTCATGGCTCATGTCCAAGAAATATTAGCTGCTTCTCCCTCCTTTCCTGAAAGCAAAGTATTGCAATAATTTTACCGATTCACAAGTGAACATGTTCGCGGTTCCTTACACTCTGGTCCCACTAACAAGCCAATGTTCTCTCTTTTATCCCTCTCCCTCACTGCGGCGCTGCATGCATGTGGCTGTCCCAAACTGCACCACAAGAACACGCAGAAACCCACAGAAGCTTGCAACTTATTCTAACGTGTAAGTTGCATTCAGGAGCTAAGTACACCTTGGCATCCTCAAAAGGCATGTTCCCTTGCAATCAACTGGAGGAATGGAACTAATTTATAAATTAAAACCAGCTGCCAAATATATATAATAAAGTCATCAATTCTATAGGTGCACCCTAATTTGGGACCTTAGTATGTGGGGGGCAGTGACAAATATTCCTGCAAACTTTCAAGAAAGCAAGAGAACAAAAACAGAGAAAAAAGAATACATTCAGAGAGATAAAATTAAAGGGTATTTCACCATGGCAGTGAGAACAAATTCAGACCTGGAGTATCAGTCTTCAAAGGTCAAAGGTGGCAATAAAAATAATAATAAACGAAAAAAATCTGTATCCACTTATAAGCACTAAGACAATAAAAAGTCCAGCGCAAAAAAAAAAAAAAAAGTCACCTCCTTTCTCAGCAATGACAAACTCATTTCTTGGCAGCTCTGTGGAGCAGAGATGCCAGAGTTTGCATTTTGCAAGAGAGATACATTTTCAAAGAACTGTGTAACTCGTTTTTATCACCTAATTTTACTTGGTGCCACCCCATCCTGCCACACAGGCAGTATTGAACATAGATATTGGAGTCAAAATTGGAATCGGAGCTAATTTTCATCAGGAGAGACCTGTGGGGACATACAATGGGCCAGGGGCGGTGACAGGGGAGAGGGAAGGGGTCCAAAAGGGTGGTGACAGGGGTGAGGGGTGGGGCCCAGGGGTGGTGATGAGGGCAAGGGGAGGGGTCCGGGGCACCTGTGTCACCTTCAAAGAGCTGTGGGCACCGCTGGAAAGCCAAGCGTGCTGGGAACAGTTCTCCCAACTGTGTCTCTCTCATAGAACTTCAGCCGTGTCCTTGCTGCCATCCCCCTGCTCCTTGAAACAAACATTGTACTATCAAGATTCTCCAAATGGCCCCAAAGGGTAGCCCTCGAACAGCAGGAAGAACCCCTAGGGAGGAGCGTTACCGATCAATGGAAGAAATGCGACGGACTCAGGGCTTTCAAAGTGTTTCCATCGAACAAATTCTATTTCCTAAGTAAGGAGTAATTGTTCCCCTTGCCAAATGAATCATACATGTGTATAAATCAGAAGACCGTAAATGCAAAAGAGGAAACAGCAATAAAACACTATGAAACTGAGCCCTTGTTCTCTGCCCCCGCAGAGCCCGCCCCTCCAAGGGGGTGAAAGGCCAGGCCCTTGCTCTCGAGTTCCCCTCGCAGTGAGGGTGTCTATGGGAACCACAGAGCTAGGGAGGCACAAGAGGAGATTTGCTGTGTTCGGAGAAACTTCCAAAATATACTCCTCCCTCCTCCATCATACAAATAGATTTTTTTTAAGTAAAGGTATTGGGGGGGACATTGGTTAATAAAATTATATAGGTTTCAAGTGTACAATTGTATGACACATCATCTGTATATTGCATTATGTGCCTGCCACCCAAAGTCAAATCATCTTCCCTCACCATATAATTAGATTTATTAAAAAAAAGAAAGAAGAAGAGGAAAGAAAGAAAGCACTGTGCTTCCCTATGCCTTTTGGAGTCATCTTAGAAAGTCAGCCCAGAGAGAAGGGAACGCTTGGGTCCTTGGTGGCTAAGTTGTCCAGCTACTATATCAGTACTGGATACCTTGTTGAAAAAGGAAACATTCGATTATTTAAATCACTTCTAGTTGGATATTGTTATTTTTAGCTAAAGCATCCTAACAGATAGGACTGTCTGATGAGCTAGCCGTTGCCTCAGTCACCATGATACACACTATTACGTATGGACATCCACCACAAAGCCTCTGGTGACATTGACGGTTGCTTGGACGTCTGCCTTTTTATCTTTGGGATGCCCGCAGGGAAAACGGATGTTCTTATTTTCCAGAGAGACAAAGAGGAAGACAAGCTTTCCTACTGGACGCCAAGGGACAGGATCCCATCTCAGCTCGTTTCGAGGCTGGTGACCTTGGGCAAATAGACTTCCCAACCAGAAACTCAATGTCCTCAACTGTGAAACAAAGCGCAGTATCAGGACTCACCCCAGCTTGGGGAACTGAAGGGGCAAATGCATGTGAGGACCTAGCGTAGTGTCCGGCCCAGGGCAGGAGCTCAGCCTCTGCTCTGCCGCCACTTCTGTTCTCCACCTGCAGAAGTCTGAGGGGGGTCTTCCGTTGCTTTTAGACTGGCGAGCTCTTGTTTTCTGTTAGAGGGAGGTAAGGGCCACCTGCGCACTTGGCCCTCATAGCAAAGGAAGGGGTCTGAGTTCTTGGAGGGGCTGGAAGGCTGCGGGCAGAAGTGAAGCTCAACTTCCAAACCATCACTTAGGACGTCTTGCCTACTCTGGATCCCGTGGCCCTTACGGTCTTACTTCTAGACACTACTTAATAATGACTCAATGCTCCGGCCCTCCCAGCATCATACTCCAGCCTACCTACTTCTCCGCATGTTCCCCCAGGCTGTCCCCATGCCCGCAGAAGCGTTCTCCACCAGCGGGCTGACTTCTGCTTCCTCCTCAAGGCACAGGTACGCAGTCCGCTCCCCAGGGGCCTCTGTGGAGCGGGGCCCGTCCTCATGCTCACTGGGCACCTCTCAGGGTCAGGGCTCCTCCTCTGCTAACCCCGTCAAAGAACTCTGCGCATGTCTGTCTCCCCCAGCCCCAAACACACTCCTTGTGGATTTGAGTGAACTAAATGTCGGCTGAATGACGACATACCCATTAAAACATCAGACTCAACTTATTGGTAAGTAAACATTATTCTATGTCATTGTATAATTGGTCTAAGAACATTGTTTCTACTTCTTTTTCTGTGAAATAAACGTGGTGTGTGTGTGTGTGTGTGTTTCCAGGAAGCTTCTGGTGTATTGCTGTGTGGAGAATAGGCTGCCACCACCTCACTTGAGTGAAATCGTGCAAAGAAACACAACATATGCTTAGAAATTGAAAAAATACAATTAATAATTCATGAGTTAAAGCAGAGATCGTAATGGAAATCTAGAAGTGAATGATGATAAAGGCATTACATATGAAAACTTGCGTAACACAATTAAAACAATACTTAGATGGAGATATATTGTATTCCACTTAAGTCTTAGGAAACAATATGAAATCTTGAGAAGATACATGTTTAATTCAAAAGCTAGAAAAGGAAGCAGAATAAACTGACAGGAGCTTAAAAAGATAAAACCAAGATAAAATAAAAAAGTAATGAGTTAGAAAACAAGGACATGGTAAAGATGTTTCTTTTTAAAAAGGTAGTTCAATGAAAAGGTTAATAAAATAGCACTCTGACAAGATTGCTCAAGAAAAGGGAAGACACAAATAAACAATATTAAGAATGACAAAGGAACATACCTGGTTTCAGAAGAAATTGCAACAAGCATTGAATAATGTTGTCACAGTGTTATGACAATGATTTTGATGACTTGGATGAAATGAATACTTTCAGAAAAATAAAAATTACCAAAACTGACTCAAGAAGAAACAGAAAACCTAAATTGAACACTCAATAAATTAAACTGGTTGTCAAAACTCTTCCCCACCCCCAGAGAAAAGCAACAGTACAAGATAATTTCAGGTACCACGAAACCTCCTAGGAATGGAAACTCCCTATTTTATACAAGCTCTTCTAAAGACTAGAAAGAGGGAAATTTGCTGGCAGTAACGGGTTAAAAAAAAAGGCCCTTCTCTTCTGGATGGGCAAATCTGACTGTGGGTTAACTAATCCCCGACACCTGGGAAAGGTGAGGTGTTGGCTCTGTCCCAGCCCCGTGAACTGCTCCCACGGTAACATTTAGTTCACTCAAATCTGCAAGGAGTGTGTTTGGGGCTGGGGGAGACAGACATGTGCAGAGCTCTTTGACGGGGTCAGCAGAGGAGGTGCGGGCGAGCAGAGGAGGAGCCCTGACCCCGAGGGGAGCACCTGTCTTGGCTGCTGCACCCACGTTGCTGTGCTCTCGCCATGGGGCCTGTGTCTGTCACCCAACAGACTGCCAGTGCCTCGAGTCAGTGAATGGGTTTTATCTGCCTGGAATGTTTTCGGTGCCTAGAACAGAGCTGGGCACTCAGTGGGCATCTTGCACATGGACAGCCAGGAACAGTTGACTAAGTATGTAAATAGTCCGAGATGCTCCGTTTCCCACAAGTGCACAATGGAGGTCTCACCTTCACACTTGCACTTGGGCAGCTCTTCAGTGTGGTTCTGGGACAGTGGGTTGGATTTGGGGAGAGACCATACTGTGTTCTAACCCGCCTGCTTCTTATTACCAACTATAGGACTTGGCAACCCACAATGCAGATGCTTGAGCCTCAGAAAAATGGGGACGATAACACCATCCTGGGAGTTATTGGAACTCCCATCTAGGAGCTAAAACATATGCAAGCTTGTTGCATACGATAAATGTGTTATAAAGCATTAAAGCAGACTTGGCCGATGTTCAATACAGGCTGATGAACGGGGATAAGGTCCGATGATAAGGATTCAATGACTATGGGCAGGGCAGATCAAAGAGGCGGATTCTGAGTAATTTTACAGAAAGAAAGGCATCCATATTGGGGGAAAACCCAAAGGCTTCCCGGACCAAGAAAAGGGCGTTTATGTAAGTCTGCTCAGCAGGAGCCAAGGAGTTTGCACGGATTTAATGGTCTCTCCTCTAGTTCTGAGCATATTTATAAGAAGCTTTGCGTCCAGAAGGCGCGGGAGCCAGTGAACATCTGTGAAGTAAGTCTATGCTAGATTTAAGGGCGGTGGGACCCCCCCGCCACCGCTGCAGCCAGAGTGAGAAGTGCGGGAGGTGAGCCAGAGAAAGGTTAAGAGGCTGCGTCGTAGTGAGAGCAGGCGTGGCGTGTAGCAGGAGACCTTTATGTCGGAACCTCAGTTCCTTCCTCATAAAATGGAAATAAATTGTCTCGTGTAGCTGCTGGGAGGATTCGAGACCCTAGGATTAAGGAACCAAGCGTGGCGCCTGCCCTGCAGTGGTTTCCTGACCAGTAGCTCCCATGAGTGTTGCCACTCCTGCCACAGCGCGGCTGTTTCCAACGATCTGAGTCCCATCCACTTCAGACGTGACCTCAAACATAGCCTGCCCCAGTACTGGGCCTCTTTGGAGCAGAGCACTCCACAGCCATCAGGGTGCCTCAGAGTTCCTACTGAGCTTTTTTAAAAGCCCAGCAGCCCTGGAGGGTGTGGCTCAGTATATTGAGTGCCAACCTGAGAACCAAGGGGTCGCGGGTTCGATTCCCAGTCAGGGCACATGCCTGGGTTGCAGGCCAGGTCCCCAGTGGGGGCCGTGCAAGAGGCAGCCACACAATGATGTTTCTCTCCCTTTCTTTGTCCCTCTCTTCTCCTCTGTCTAAAAATAAATAAAATATTATTAAAAAATAAATAAATAAAAATAAAAAGCCCAGCGTAGAGCCCCCTCCCTAGAACCGCCGAACCAGAGTCTGGGAAGTAGAACCTGTTTTCTTTTTTAACCTTGTAACACAGGCAAGTCCAGTATATGGCCGGGGCTGAGAACCGGTGGAGTGAGGTACTGCCTTTCCATACTCCCCTGTTGGCAGGTGAATATCACCTTGCACAGGTAAAAATTAAGGCGGAGGCAGCCTTTCACATTTGGAATGAACTCATGACAGGAGTATTAGTTACCAGACAAGAGAGTCGAGAGGAGACTCCCGAGAGGTGTTAGAGGGAGGACAGACATGGAAGCAGCCTTGCTTATAAAAGGTGCTGGATGTGACTGTATTTCATGGACCTGTTGATGGACTGAGTTACGTGAGAGGCAGCGGCTCGACGTGTCAGGTCTCCTTGCCGAGGACAGGAGAGTGGCACGTGGCCGGCCGGTGGGAGGGCTGGAAAGGCAGGGCAGGCGGGACACCCCCTGGGCAGCTGGTGGGCCCGGCCTGTCTCGCTGTAGGTGGCAGCTTTGCACAGCAGTTCGTGAGACAGCTGTGTTAGGGAGCGGGGGCTACCGCAGGCTATGGGGCATGGGCAGTGGGGAGAAAGGTAGAAACAGGCGTAGACATACAAGGTAGCCTCACGTCAAAGTCAGAAGGGTCCCTGCAGCAGCTTCCTGTAGCCATCGCGATAAAACCGAGTCCCCTTGGTTAATGGCTGTCCCAGTTTCCTAGGTCTGCTGTAACCAAATGCCACGAAGGGTGGCTCGGAACAGCAGACAGATATTCTCTGTGTTCTGCAGGCCAGATGTCCAAACTCAAGGTGCCGGCAGGGTCATGCCCCCCTGAAGACCTGGCAGAGGGCCTGCCCCAGGCGAGATGATCCTCAGTTTGTTGAGGCAGCGCCCCAATCTCTGCCTCCGCCCGCGCGTGGCTTCCCTCTGTGTCCCTCTTCACACGGGCGGGTGCCTGCGCATGAGGACGCCATTCATTGGACTGAGGGCCAGCGTAGCCTCATCTTAACTAAGGATGTCTGCCCAGACCTCATTCCCAAATAAGGGCGCCTTCCGAGGCTCTGAGTGGACATGACGTGTTGTGGAACACTATTCAACCCAGTCAGTGATGACGCTCATGAAAATTCTTGCGATTTCTCCCGTGTTTCATCCCTGGCTGGGTTTTCCACAGTATGTAACAATCTGCCATTTACAAGTCTAGGTCTCCTACCCTGTGGTGAGATGTTGAGCACAGAGTCCATTTTTTTCATTTAGTCTTTTACGCCTTTTACCACCCAGCACGGAGCGCAGGGCCAGGCTACAACCGGCTCTCAGCAGATGCGTGTGACGCTTAACTGCTATGCAGTCACACTTTTTTGTAAGACTGGCCATTGACATGTTCACACTTGAGGACATTAGAATCGCCCAGGAAAATATCTGAAGGCCTCCAGAGGGAAACCAATCAGGCCACAGCAGCAAGGCTGAGCTGGCATCATGTTCCTCTGCTAGAAAGCTTGGAAATGGCTCAGTGGGTTCCGGTCTGCTGCTCACACTCTACAGGACCCTGGGTCAGTCACTTCCTCGTACTGACCAAACGTTCTCCCATAAATGAGGGATTTGGACCACAGTCCCAATACCCTCTAAGTGCTCTTATTTCTCAGATCGCACAGGTCACAGTCAGAGTTGAGGATTTTAGAGAGAAGCATCAAAGAACCGTTTAGGTCGGTTGCCCTGAAGAGTGTCCTACAGCTTCCAGTGTATGGTGACAAGCCCTTCCCCATTTTAACAGTCATGCCTCTGGGTCGGGTGGGAAGCCAGCCCCTCTGCCCGCAGGCTGCGAGCCGGTGCTGAAACTCCTCTGGGAAAGATGGCCATGGGTGCCAGGGAGCGATGATAAACGCGGTCCTTTTGCTCCAATCCTTCCTTTAGATCTGCCTCCTCTGTGAATCTCAACAGGTCCCGGTAGACTTTTGGGGGCCTTGCTGAGGAGGCGTTTCCACCCCCCTCCCCGCCCAGGGAGGGTACCTTCCCTCGTATCAGAACATTTCAAACACAGCAGGAGGAGGGAAGCACTGCGGGAGGGCGTGCATCAGCTCCCTTCCCGCAGAGAAGACACAGGGACGGAATTCTCACCTTCAGGCTCCACGAGATTTCCCATCTTGAGGCGATGACCTCCTTTTGAAGGGAGGTCGGGCTCACAGGTCACTTTCTCCAAGAAGCCTTTCCTGGTCATTCCCACTCCCAAGGCAGGCCTCCTCCTGTGTGTCCTCTTAATTCCTGGTGTCCGAGGTGCTCTTGACACACTGGGTTGAAATTCTTCCCCCGTAGGCTGTGCTATACAGATGCTGTTTGTGCTTCTAGACCGCTCTCCATGCACCTCAGTTTGGGTGTTCTCTGAGATCCTGGGACAAGGTCTAGGAGGAAGGTAACTCATTTGGAAGGTGGTCCCAGGAAGCATGTGCAAGGATTGGGAAAAGTGAGAAAGGGAGGGGCAGAAGGTCAGTAGAAGGGGGTTCTACCCTTATGCCACTGGGACCTTCTGAAGAACCTTGTGGAATGAACTTCAGGGCGGACCCGCCAAGGGCTGACCATGAGGCCGCTGCGTGTATCTGTGACTCCTCTCCCTACTGGCTGGCAGTTCCCTGGCGGGCGTTAAGTGGCCTGCACATGGGACTGCCCTGCCTACAGGCAGGGTGGAGGGCTCACACGAGGTCAGAGAAAGCCCTCCGACAGGGAGGAAGTAGGGGATGCACAGGACAGCAGGAGACTCCAGAGAGAGCGGTCAGGGTGTTCACTCCCCTGTGCCGGGGGTCTGGCCTCCCCCCACTCAGGCTCTCTCCTTCCCACCTGACCTTCCTGCAGTCACCGGCGCCCAGCACGCCGCGCTGTCCTCAGGTGGAACTCCACGTTCGTATCCGCCCTGCGAGTCTGCCTGACCCCACCCTCTCGGTTCTGGGGGCCAAGTGGCTATTTAATGGAGGATTTCTGAACCTCACAGGTTCTTTTAAAACTTAAGGGCTGTCAATTACCATTTCCCAGAGTGTGCTCAAGTCACCATCAAAAGGCCAGATGAAAAGGGAACGACTGCACAGCTCAACAAGCTCAGGGAACACTGGTAACGCCCTGCTGGACAGTTTGGAAATGCTACGGCACCAGGCAGTGCCCCAGGGCCTACTCCAAATTCAGACCCCAGAATGGCCAAATGTCATTCACTCGCATAGTTTACAGCCATCAGGACAGCGAGACATAAGAGGATGGTTTCAGAGAGTGTGTATAGCAGATACGTAGTGGATCACATTGAAGTTCAGGGATATTCACTTCTACCCCTTGTGGGAGGGCCATACTTTCTGTTCCACTGATTGGGGCCCTGGCTGATGGCATGTGAGCAGAAGGGACCGTGCCCCTTCTGAGCAGGAGCCTGCGATGCAACTCTTCGGTCTGACTCAATCTTCCCTGCTCTTCTCCTCAGTCTCAAGGATGGACACACCCACGTGGGGCCGTTCTTTAAGCCTGGGTCCCAGAGAGGCAAGCCATATGGAGCAAAGCCAAGCAGCTGCCATCAAACCACAGCTTCCAACATGTGATGAGACCCAGAAATGCATATCTGTTGTCACAAGCAGCTAAGATATGGGGGCCATTTGTCACTCAGCCCAGCTCTCTAATACAGTGTAAGCACTTCGTCTTTTAACAGGGGGAAAGCAATGATTATGACTTTAAACCAAATATCAAAAGAGATTTCCCGAGGGCCTTTTCAAATTAACTGTTTTTTGGGGGAAGCCACTGCTTTGGTTGGGGTCCTAAATCATCAAATCCTTTACTCCGGAGAGAAAAATAACATTAAGCGCCTCTTAGTCTGTAGAAGCTTTGCATGTATTTTCTCAGCTTACCTTCTCAACAAAATTATGCAGGAAGCATGTCTATGTCCATTTACAGAAGAAGACACTGAGGTTCAGAGAGAGTTTAACTGGCTTGCCCAAAGTCACACAGAGGGTGACCAGCATTTGAAGTAGCTCTGGAGTTCGGGCAAAATCTGTAATCTTCCCCTCACTTCATGCCGAAGCAGCACTTGCTGGCTACTGAGGACACTAACAAACAAGGCCCCCTCCTTTGAGGGGGCTGCCATGAGCTGCATTCAGTACAAAGGGCCCCTCCCTCCCGACACCATCAAAATGTTTCTCACCAAGCAATGTAGCAAAAAAGGTTTCCCTTATCCCCCCAAGTTATTGAAAATACTGCCCCCAACCAAAATGTCATTTTGAACTTTGGAAATATAATCGAGGGCTTTCCTAGTGGTGTGATGTTGAAACAAGGGAGCTTTGAATTCCAGCGACAGGAAAAGCAGTATCCCTGAGACTCGATGAGAACACCTTCTGCCAACCGAGGTGGCCTTGAGTCTCTCCTGTGAAGGATGCCCTGCTAGCCACGTGCTGGAGGGCTCTCAGCCCACCGACAAATGTTTATGGGAAGACTCCCCTATGCCACACACCATGCTGGGCACGGAGGCCGGAACAAACCAATGCCTCACCTACGTTATACTGGTTAACGTTCGCAAACACACTGTGAGCTACCGAACCTCCTGTTACACTGAGGGATCGGGCGTTATTAGTTTTGAGAGAGCCCAAGTTGCTTCCTCAAAGCCAGGTCGGGATTCTCACCCAAGTCAGAGTGGCTCTCGTCACTCAGTTTGTGTATGCTAACCCGCGTCATCTTATGCCGGGTACCCCTTGACATGACGTCGAAGGCCACTCTGCAGGGGGTAGTTCACACCGCGTGCCTGAGCTTGCGACCTCTGCTGCCCTTGGGCCTGCTGGCAAAGCTGTCCCTCGGCTGGTATCTCGGAACTTGGATTTCAAGAGGGTGCCTGACATCCCCTAACTGGTAAGAGTGACACAGAGGTGCCCAAACTCTTTGTACAAACAATGTGTTTTAGGCTGAACATCTGCTTCCCTTCAGGGAGTCTAGAATTCCGGCAGCTGGCAGAGGGGCCTATGAGACCAGCCCCTGAATAAAAACCTTGGGCACTGAGTTTCCAAAGAGCTTCCCCACGTCACTGGAAGAATGACGTGAGTTCTGTGTGATGCCGCTGGGCTAGGACTCTGGGTCGCTTGTGCCTGCTCTCCCCACGGACCTCTTCCCTGTGCCGAGCCGGCTTTGTGCTCTTTCCCGCAACCCCTCATAGGTTTGAGTATGACTCCGTGCTGACTCCTGGGAGTGAGCTCTTCCAGGGAGTCATCGGTCTGCTGTACCCCACCCTACAGAAACAGCAACGTGAGCTGACACATGTTGTGCAATTTCCCCAAGGCCACAGAGTTAGCAGTAACATTAAGACCACGATCCAAAGACCACCTTTTAATCACGACACCAAACCGATTCACAAAGATCTAGTGTATAAGCCATCAGTGTGCACTTGTAGAAGGAAATCTTAATCTTGATTTAGTCCTTTTACGTGCACCTCCATCAATGAGATATTTTTACGTCTGAGAAACGGGGGGATGATGGGCTTTTTGAGCGTTCCAGTACCTGACGGAAAGCACCTGGAGCCCAGGGGCCCGATGTCGCTGTTCCGCAGCTCAAGGTGAGCCAGCTGGCGGAATGGGAGCAGAGCCTCGGACCCAGGCCCACTGCCCACCATACCCCTTGGCTCCCTCCTACCACGCTGCTCCACCCCCTTGAAAAACGGCATTGCTATTGCAAGCAAATGGCCCAAATTTTGTCCTGAAATGGCTCCAGGAGGCAGGGCACTCCGAGAGACACTCGCAGCAGTGACCTTTAGCTGGTCTCCTCCAAATGAGACCCAATCAGGCTTAATGAGTTTAGATCAGGCTTAGAATTGTTTTCTTCTCTCTGCCTTCCCTTTCTCCCACCTTTATCGGCATTTTAGCAGAAGGCTGTTTTTCCTTCTGCACTTATTTATATTTAGCCTGAGCATCCTGTTAATTACAGAGCAGTTACAGGAGAATTAGGAACACTATATATAAATTTGCCATTTATGCAAATTGCAAAGAGGGAACAAAGAAAAATTAGCTTAATTAACGTAATTGCCAGGAAAAAAAAATACGCGGGAGGTGAGGCAAACCCAGCTTTAATCAGAGAAGAGGCGAAGGAAGTGTCAAGGGAATGATGACCCAAATCAGCACAGATTGGAGGGCTCTGACCTTTCAGGAGCTCAAGCCCTTGCTGAGACGCTGGGATGACAGGAGGCCATGGGGGAGGGGGACAGAGAAGACTCCGTATAGAAATGCCACGTGGTTGCTAAAGGCATGCAATAAGACCCTTGTGCGTGGAACGCTGTTGGTGCGCGCACACGCGCATGTGTGTGGGCACCCGAGGCGGAGTGGGAGCGACATGCTCCTTGCATCGTTTGTCCAGCAAACACATTACTAAGTGCCAACTGAGAGCTGGGGACTGTCCAATGCTGGGGACACACAGATGAACAGCACGCAGTCACTGCCCTCGTGGGGCTGGGGAGTTAGAACAAAGGAGGCAATAAACAAATGACATGTTAAGAGCAAACAAGAAGGGCTTAAATACAGAGGGGTTGTCAGAGTCAGCAAATAAAAACATAGAATGCCTAGTTAAATTTTAATTTCTGAGAAACAGCAAAGGTATTATTAGTGCAAGATGCCCCATGGAATCTTTGGGGTATACGTGCGCTAAAAGATGTAATTTATTGTCCGTCTGAAATTCGGCTTAATTGGGCACCCTGTACATTTTCTGGCAACCCCCCTGAGGAGGTACAGAGCAGAGTCCCCCCCGTTCCTCCCCCAGGACCACAGGAAAGTCCGGGCCGCCCCTGGAAGGCAGAAAACTGTTCCCTGGCCAAGCACAGGTCCAATCAGTGCAGAGGAGGAGTGGGAAAGGCTATGAATGAAAGGGGCTGGGGTAGTGTGGAGCCAGCAGACAGGCCAAGGAACCCCAGGACCACTGGGCTCTTCGCTTCTGCAGTCACCACTGTGCCCGGTCCCAGCTCTGCAAGTCTTCGGGAAAACTACCAGACACAGTAGTGTCTGAGAACATGTGCACCTGTGTCCCCAAGGACACAGATTCTACATCTGGGCAGATGTGCGATGCCCTGCTTTAAGGTTTTGCACATCTTAAACTCATTGAATCCTCACAGCCCACATGAGGCAGGTTACATTGCCCCCATTTCACAGATGCAGAGACAGGCACAGAGAAGCTAACGGACCCCAGGACAATTGGCTGGAGCATTAGACTAATAAACATTAGAGCTTGGATTTGACCCAGGCTGCTGGCTTCAGAGGCCGTCCTTTGGTCTGCCTTCTTCCCTTCATTAGGGATTTCTTTGACAAGAAATAGAAACGCATAAATAGCAGAGCCAAACACATACACAGGGTCCAGTGCAGACACTGCCCCCTTTTTATTACAAGATCTTTTATTACCAAACCATAAGCATGCAATTCTATAATATAGCAATAGCACACTCAAGCACGCCTTATGACATTTTAGGTGAAATGTTCAAATTAAAACTATAAATTATTACACCCACGTTATTACCCTACCAACCACCGTCAAGCAGGCCTCACTTCTGCCGGACCCTGTACATCATGGATGGGTTCAGTTGATACACCGTTGGTTTTCCCAGGACTGAGGGGTTTTCCAGATCATGGGTTTTTCATAAAGTCAGAATAATTATAGGCAAACTGGGGCACATTGATCGGCCTACAGTTGAGTGGCGTTGAAAGAGTTCAGGACCACGCCGGGCAAACGCTAAGTTTCACAAAGAGGTAGCAGCCACGGCCACTGTCAGTCCTCCCCGTGCCCCAATTTCTTCACCTGTGCCTCGAAGACACTAGAACTTGCCCAAAGGAGTTTGTGAAGATTAAACAGATGACGCACACCAGAGGCTTAACCAGCACATGGCAAACACTCAAGAGCCTTCCTTAGTATGATGACGGTGATCGTGATTATAGCGGTGACGATGAGGAAGAAACAGGCAGAGAGACGTTAAACAGACGACTAGTTAGTCTAAGGACTGGAGTGTGAAACCAAGATGGCCTCCCTCTAAGGTTCTTGATTTCTTTTTTTGTGCCACATTGTAAGCAAATGATTAAATGATGATGTGGAATTTGAACCCAAGCCTTAAAGAATGAATTGGGGTTGACATCTAGTCATCTGCTAATTTCATCAAGTATTTATCAGACACCATCATATGCCAGACAGTGAATAGAGAATAAAACCGATATGTGATGACAGTCCCATAGACTAGGGAACTTGGAAGCGTGGGAAGCAGGTGGGCATCCCAGACAGAGAGAGGGATGAACTTGGTGTCATTCTTCCCACGCTACTCCCAGGTCAAAGTGAATATTCACACATAGGAAGATCCTTGAGATGGTAAAGCCACTCTGCAAATCTCGAGGGAAAAGTTGATGTCTCATTAGAACGTCTTCTCATTTGTTAGCTTGGACCTGAGCTGGGTGATTTCTCACACAATAATCAGGCCCTGTCTCCAGGGCCGGGTCGCCCCACCTTCTCTGCAGCCTGGTGCTCCCAGGTGACTTTCTACTTCCATGCCAACAGCCAATAACATACCCAGAGAGGCTGGCTACAAGTAAACAGCCTATTTTCAGCCACTTTGCCATGGTTTTTGGCAAAGCTTCACTCTGAAATGCTTCTTCAACAAACGTAAACAGACAAGAGACCCACTATGCAATTTGAAACCAATGCACAGGGGTGGGTGGTGAGCCCCTAATTAACCAGTCCTTGGACAATACATGAGCCTCCTTTAGCACCGTCTCCCATCCATGGAGACAGCTCCGGGCTGGTGGGAGAGCAACGGTGGGAGGCCGACTTCCCAGATCCCGGGTCTGAACTGGCCACTGGGAAGGAGCCTGTTTCAACAAAAACCCTTTCAAGGGTCTCTCTGTGTCAGGCAACTCAGAGAAATGAGGGCAAGGCCAGGTGGGTCAACAATGAAAGGATAAACAGGCAAACATTGGAATCCCTCAGTAGGATGCATGCCGAGGGGCTGTGAAGGCACGCACCCTTCCCCAGCTCCCCTACACCCCGCCACGACAGCCAGGAACAGATGTGCATCAAGCCAACAGGCCTGGCGTGGAGGTGGACCAGCGCCGGGCCTCCCAGCTGACCTCCTGGTGCAGCAGAGCCTCTCTCCCGGTAGACAGAGCCCTCAAGGTTTTCCCCAGAGGCTGGAAGGACCCTGGGAGAGTTTTGCATTCCAGGGTCTGGCTCCTTCTCAAGATGCTCAGGAGCGAAGGCCTGAGGCTCACGTCTGCCTCCACGCTCTTACGTACTACAGAGAGAGAGCAGGCCAAAAAGTCAAGGCTGCTTGACAAATCCAAAGAACAAGAACAGGCTACAAGCCTGGTGCCAGGTTTCATCCACAAAATGAAATGAAAAGGCAGCAGCTTGGGAAGGCAACCGGTAGGGCTCCGGGTAACCACACCCAGGGGTCCCAGGTATTCGAGAATGTGCAGAGATGGGGCCATAAAAGGCCAGTGGAGGTTGTAGTACCAGGATGGAGACATGGCACCTTCAGGGACAAAAGAATTCCAGTGAGCCCTCTCTCCTTCATACTCATTCATTCATGGTCACTCACTCACTCATCTATTGTAATCAACCATTCTGTCGTCTTGGGCCACCGACACTCAGCCAGCTAACTCAGATACACACATGTGGTAAAAGTCGGCTGATCCTTGAATTCTCCCTCGGTCACTCAGCCTCTCCTTCACTTGTTCATTTCCTCAGTCTTCCCGTCAATAATTTAGTCAGTCAGATGCTGTCAGTCGCTGGGCTTTTCATCCATGGAGTCACATCACTCACTCATTCGATGCAGTGTGTCCTGGGCAGTCATTCGACTCTTCGGTTCATTCATTCCTTTGCCCTATTCAGTCCTCGCTGCTGTCCGTCGGTGAGTCATTAGGCAACTAGTCATTTTACTGATCTATCCACTCATTTACTCGGTCTTCCAAAGCTGGTCACTAACTCACTTGCATTCATGTATTTATTCATGGATTCACCTGTCCTTCAGCTAGGCAGCCAGGCAGGCGGCCCGTTGCTTTGTCACGGTGGACTCGTCCACCAGGCCCTGCCAGGACGCCTCTAATCTGTGTTCTCCTTTGATTAAACTTGAATTAGCACGAAGGTCTCAAAGGCTCAGACTGTGGGCTATAGCTTTAGGTGTAAATTTCCTCTCTGTTAAAAATAATAATAATACACCTCAGAGCCCAATGTAAGCAGCACGTTTGCACAAACAGACAGCTAACATATGTGCTCCAAGAGCCTGCTGCGCTGAGTGATGGGGTCTGGGCTCCAGACGGCCCACAGGCGGGTGACCCAGGGGGTCTAGGCCTCCAAGGGCTGCCCCCAAAAACCCAGCATGGAATCCATCCCAGAACAAGCACTTACAAAATGTTTATTTTTTTTAGTTATGTCTTTCCTTGGATTAAAAAGTGCTACATAGTCGTTAGAAAATAAAGAAAAGTTTTAAACAAGAAAATAAAACTCAGGTAAAATTCTACCACCCAGAGTTAACAGTTATTAACATTTTAGTATATATATTTCCAGCATTGTTTGGGTACAATTTACCAAAAAGTAAAATAATTAAGCACAGGTTTTAAACACTGACTATTACAAAAGCAATATATAATTAATATATGAAACATTCGATGGAAGAGAATTTGGCCTATTGGGAGAGCAGTTAAACTTTGTGATCACAATTAAAATTAATAATTTAGTAACTGATTTAGACTGGCTGTTTTAAGTTGAATTTTACTAAATTCATATATAGTAATTGAAGATTTGTGATATCATAAGGATCATCAGGCTTATGAGTTTAATGTAATCTATTAAATGTATAAGACCTGAGTACTTAGAAAATTTTGTTTATCGGGCAATTTAAGTACTGAAAATAGAATGTATCCAAATTACAAAGATGGTGGAAAATCCTTAAGTTATAAATGAGATGAGGCATTAATAGAGATTTTCTTATGAGAAACTATTAATTTTGGCTAGACTTTTACAAACAGAATAAGATTTATAGGCCTAACTTTAAAAACTCGAGGAAAAAATACTGTTTTATAAATGTAATAAACTCAATGTGAAATTTTAAAATCAAGGTAACTGCGAGTGATCTTTCTTATGTACATAAACTTCCCTTGAGGATGTTAAGAAAACATCCTGTCTTATAACAACATCAGCAAAGATGGAGTGCCCTGTATCTTCCACACGAACTGCCCTTCACACAGGGAAGATACCAAAGACGACAAAAAGTTTTCTGGTTTGAGCACCTGGGTGGTCTTGCTACTCCCTAGAACTACGATGTAATGCTGACACGTCTGTGTGACCACCCCCTCAATCAAAGTCTAACCCCTGGAGATGGCAGACAACACTTCATTCGCCCCCACGGCTCCACAGCCCAGCCCGGTGCCTGGAGCACATCACATGTTCAAGCAAGATGCCAGTGAAATGAAAGATCAGCTTGCCGAGTGCAGGTGCAGAGAGTCTCAAGTCTCAAAGCTGCTGGGTTCTTCTCCTCATCTGCAAGTTTATCCCTTGTTGGGGGGAAGGCCACAGGGATATAAACCTCCTCTGGGGGACTCTCACCCTCTAGCGAGTCCTTCTCAGTTGTGGGGTCTCTCAGTCCAATCGTTGCCCTAAGTCTTCCCTGGTGTGCGTCCAGACAGGCCACGGAGGGGCTGATCACAGTGAAATTCCTGAGCCTACTCTTAGAAGGCCTGAGGTTACCTAGCAGAGAAGGAGGGGAAAAAGGCCCTGTGGAAAACGCCTACCAACGCGACACCGATTAAAGACCCCAGACAGTGAGCTTGCCTGATCTGTTGGAAGCAAAACAAAAACAAAACAAAACAAAAAAAACCCCTTGAGATAGAAGGGCTATCTTTTGACAACTCAGACTCAAGGCTCCAGAGAGGTGTTGGGTGAGTCAGCTCACAGAGGGAGCAGCCAGGCTGGGTGAAGGGGGTTCAAGAGAAACTAGTGGCCACGCCCCTGAGACTCGGCTCTGGCTGTGTTTCACAGATGAGGACACTGAGGCTCGGAGGCGGGGTAAATTACCCTCCCTCGTTGTCCTGCCAGCAAGTGGCCCAGCTGGGATTTGAACCCACTGCTGCTCGGACTCCAAACCCGAGGTCCTCTCGCCTGCATGAAGGGCCTTGCGCTTCCTTAGGCAGAGCCTTCCCCGAGCACGTGGAAGCACACCCTTGTGCCCCGGGGTCCGTCCCCCAGTTTTCCTCCCCAGGGACACTCTCCTCCAGTCTCCTTTCTCCGTCTTTGGAGACCTTACTCCTGACGCCAAAGCCCCCGCTGTGTCTTCAGTTTGACTTTCGAAGCACTAATTAAGGCTCCGTCATTTTTCTGAGCTGCAGACAATTTTGCCCCAAAACCGCTGATGTCAGTCCAGGAACAAAAGCCGGGGCTCTTAGTTCCTCCAAAAGGGGCCGTGGTTGCTCCTTTTCATCTCCATTTCCCCGGAACGCGACAGGGAGAGGGACGAATGCCGTCATCCCTCAGACCTGACAGATACGTTTGAGCGCCTTGTTGGAGTTCATAGGCAGGTGAGCTGATGACAAGAGTGCTCTTGAGTGACCCACAAAACATCCCCTTCCTGCAAGCCCCGATGACTCAGGAAGTGACAGCCAGCAGCCTAAAGAGACCGCCTGCTGGTCTTTCCAACCCCTGGCCACAGGGTCTGCTTGCTTCTCTGAACTCTGAGCAACCTCACTGACAAATGGCTCTTAGTACAGATAATTTCCCTCTTGGCACTATCTCAGCCCCCAGTTTGTGCTTAATATTAACATGCCCTTAAACTACTCTCTTTGGAGGTGAGCAGGGATGGACTTATCCCCCACGGGTGTGAGTGTGAATGCTGACGGATACAAATGCGATACGACTTCACAGTTTTCACACTCATGGCCCTGCTGCCGCAACCCTGCTTTGCAGCTGGAGGTGGAGTCCCTGGCATAGGTGGCCCGGGGGAAGGGGAGGGAAGGAGTGAGGCTTGCCCCTCAGTGGTCCCCCAGCTTACCCCATCTCCAAGGTCAAAATCAGCCCCTCCCTCCGCGGCCTCCTCAAGCGTTCCCTTGACATGGTTGTTTATCGCTGTAAGAACCGCTGTTACCTGCTGGACGTAAAAGGGTTTTCCTTGTTGGTTTAACCCACTTTTCACATTTGTAGCTGCCACCCCACATGGCCGCGGTCCGGTAAACAGAAAGACTGAATACGGGAAATACTGGAACCTCTGATGTGACTGAACCCCTGAGACGTTTTTCAGGTAATAAGCCCACCCATCCATGCGCCCGTGCGCTGCTGACTCAGGGGAGTGAAGTGTTGTAGGAAACGAACGCGGAGGTCCCGTTGGAGCCAAGGCCCATGGCAACCTCCGCCAGTGAAGCCTTCTCTTACCTCTAAGTCAGAATAAATCCCTCAGCTTCGGGAAGGGAAAAATTGCCTCCCCCCTGTTCCCAAGCATACAAGCTCAATTTCCACTGGTTTTTACCACCATTCCCCAGTCTCCCGGGATACGTGCATGTGTGTGTCCATCCATCTATTAATCCACGTGCTCGCCATTTCCATCTCTTCCATTATGAGCTATGAGACCTTGGATGTCTAATGCTTGGCTTGGACTTCAAACTAGAGGAGAAATGGCTTTCGCGTAGGTTGGGACAGGAGCCTCGTAAAGCCCCTCCCAAATGAGAAGACCTGCAGTGCGTGAAGTTTTTGACTTATAGATTATTAATGGCAAGCACGGACAAGAACTACATGATCAGCTACTTGTTTCATTTAGTTTGAATTTGTTCTCACTCTCAATGTTACAGTCTGAGTCCAGGGTCAAGAAGAAAATCATGGCGGAAGCACCTCCATTTGCTCACGAGGCCTCCCTACGGCCTCTCCGGGCCGCTTAGAGCTGCACTTTCTAGCCGATGCTGATTCTTCTAAGCTGATTCTACTTTTCACCCAGATAAGCTCTGATAATGGCTATGGGTTTCCGAGATCCAGGGTGTGGCTTCTGTCACAGCGGTTCACTCAGTGGAGCCATCGATGAAGAAACAAAGAGAACGAGGTTCTTAGCCCAGGGACCTTCATTCGTTCGTTCATTATTTACTGACTCATTCGACAAGCAACTTATTTAATACCTAGAATACACAAGGCACGGTTAAATGAACTGAGGGGATTAAATGAATGAAATACCAGACAAATCCACGAGGAGCTTCTAACGTGGAACAGAAAAAAAGTAAAGGACACATTGCAGCACAGAATGGTACTGCTGTGATGAGGTGTAAATGAAGAGTTTGTGAGGACAGAGAGGCACGTGCACCAGCGTCGACTCCTAAAGGAATTAGCAAGGCATGGGACAGGTGAGGGAGGAGGGGGACCACTCCTGGAAAGGTGGGGATAGAATGAGCAAGGTTCAGAGGCTGGAAAAAGTCTGGCAGGTTCAGGGAAGTTCAAGGTGTGAAATGAAACAGTGTCATGAGTTGAGTGGGAGGAGTTTGCCAGAGGCCAGAGTGTGTGAGCCGTGCTAAGGTGTTTGGAGTTTATCCCGAAGAAAGTCAAGATCCAGGAAAGCATTTCCAGGAAGAACTGAAGATGTTTCTAAGGTCACTGTTGTGAAAAGAAGCTTCACTGGCAATTCACTATCCCAAATATTGAGACTTAAGAACACACATGAACTTTTCTCACTGTGAGACATCGGACCTAAAAGTTACCAAAGAAGGCTTTGCAGAGCTGAGAACCTTCTATAGGCATGTCAAGCCTCTCTACTCCAACATGGACAGTCCAACCACAAACAGACAGGTGGGTTCTTTTTGTCACTGGCATCATGCCAGCCACTGTTAAGGACCAAAAGGAAGTATGTATGATCCAGTCCCTCCCCTTAGGGAGCAAAGACATGGAAAGTGGCATCAAAGCAGCAAAATTTCTCCGGGTCGCCTGCTCAGCGCCTTCTCCCAGCTCTCTGTCAGCTCTCCACTGTTCAATTAATTTTGCGTCTGATTCCAGGCTTCTCTGCAGTGCCTGATCACAGCCAGAACCCCTTAATCACTTGAGCCGCCTCAGATCTTCAGGCTCCACAGAGCTCTCTGTTTTTAATGATCTTGCAGCTGAACAGACGTCTCAAAGCACACTCACCCGCACAAAGGTACTAATGGGGTAATGGTTGGGGATGTTTGGAGGATTTAGAACCCGTTCTCTGAAGGCTCGGAGATTCATAACGGGGGGAAATGGATTACAGCAGTCCATTTGTCGAGTGTCTCCATCTGGGAATGTTCTCATCTCCACCTGAGCATCTTGATCATTTTCTCAGCTGAGTTCACCTCTTCTTACACCTTTTGTCTCTTCTCCCTCAAGCATGTTCACTTTATTTGGGTCTGGAGGTCTGAACACCTTTTACTGGCCCTCCTTTGTGGTTTCTAATACATCCCAGGATACAGCAACCTCTTTCTACGGACCTTAATGTAGCTCTGTTGTCCCTAGTGCTGATATTTCTTGGCATTTTCTGGTCTTTGATGGATGGAATGGAAGCTGGGGTTTTCCCTGAGATGCTGCCACTGCCAGTGGGGACCAGGTGGGCTGGAACTAAAGGACAGGGTTGAAGGCACGTTAACGCCATGGGGACCGCAGGTTAACTTGGGTGATTAGCGGGTTACAAGACACAAAATGACAGAGTTAGAAAGCATAGAAATAATTGAATCTAGGGCTTTTGTTTCTCACATAAGGAAAATAAAGTTAAATGCTTGTCCAGCATCACGCTGCCAACTATCAAAAGCTACCTGAATTTGGACCCTTATCACATGACCTCTTTCCGTGAGCTTCTGGACCCATCAGCTGCCTGCTGGTATCAGAAATCACTGGACTCTGCTGAGAGAATGAAGACTCCTCTTCTCTAGAAAATTCCCGAGGCTGTCCCCCCCCGGCGGCCATTTTATCGCACGGTCTCTCCCTCCTGACCAAGGCTGATTGGATTGGTGATGGGGACTCGGCTCAAACGAAAATAATCTCATCCCGCACGCTGAAACTTGGGATGTGGCCCAAGGAAGATCTGAGCATTCTCCTCGCTGTGGCTGGACCTGGAAATGTGGATGTGGCCATTGCAGTCTGACAGGCGGACGAATGGGGCGCCCCAGAGACGAGGGGTAGAGAGAAGGTTCGCCCCCTGGCCTTTGGTGCCTTTTCGTTGCCTGGTTGCTGTGCCCTCCGCAGTCTGGCCCTTGGAGTTAGCACACACCCACTGAGCAGCTGTGAGGTCCCACGCAGCCCCCCAGGCGCTGGGCTCCAGTGTGCAGCAGAAGGCACAGCGCACATTCCTGCGGGGCGTACGTTCCAGTGTGAAAGGCAGGCAACCAACAAGTAAATAAATCATTAAATGAAATTCTTTTGGACAGGGGTTAAATACAGTGAAAAACTTCTACATGTGTTAAAAAATATAAAATGACTGGGGCTGAGTTGGGGGTTGCTGGATTACATGTCAGGGAGGACAGGGGCCACCCGGAATGGCTGCGCTGATCGTGTCTGCACAAGTCCAGCAGACACCACTGACGCGAACTAGGATGGGGACAGCGCTTGTGGAGTTGTGCGGTACACAGCATAGACAACATGAGACGACAGTCCAGGGAAAAGGGCTCTCTGGGAAAGGCGCGTTCGAGCTAAAACCTTTATGAGAAGGAGTCAGCCAAGTGAGAATGGGAGAAGAGCATTCCCTGCTGGGGCAAGAGCTAGTGCAGTGGCCCCAGGGTGAGAATGGGTTTGGCTTGTTCCCAGAACCAGAAGAAGGGCAAACGGCTTTGCTGAGTGTGGGAGCGTGAGCTGAAGCTAACCAGAAGCCAAGGAAGCTGATGTGGGTCAGCTTGGGTTACGCTAAGGAGTATCCCCATAGGGTCAGAAGACAGTGGATCTGTAACTGTGGGGAGTGGAGCGAGAGACGACAGAGGGAAAGTAGGGTCAGATCCTGGAGCCCATGAGCCCACGTCACAGCCAAAGCCTTCGTTAATAATCGCTTCTATTGGTACATTCTCAATTCTGCTTCTCTGGCCCATTTCCGGGTTCTGCTCCCCCCCTCTGCCTGCTGGATCTCTGTACATCCTGCAAAGCCCACCTGGAACGTCACCCCCAGGTGGGCCCTTCCCGCTTCATCACAGGCAGCCAGTCACTGTGTCCTCGGGACTAGCTCCGGACACTGCAGGTTTCTATTGAGGCACTTTTATGCTGAGTAGGCAGCGAAAAGGACAGCGCGTCACTATGTTCATTTACATTTACCTGATTAACTCAAGAACCCATCATATACTCACTGGCCTTTCAGTGAGTATATAGGTTGCTATATTTTTTAACTGCTTATTTATATTCTTTTCCCCATATGCAGGGGAAACGTCTGGGGTGCCTGACATTTTTTGCTAATTTTCAAAATTTAGATGTGAAAAGTAAAATTACTGGTCAAGCATGTACTTTGAAAATATATTCTCCACGTCTTTTGAGTTTTTAAACAAACTGTGGCTACAGTTTCACTCATTGAACAGCCAGCTTTTGCATGACGTAGTCAAATTCATTTATTTTTCCCTTTATAGTTTTTTTCAGGGGGGTTTTAAAGAAATCATTCTCCACCTTAAAATCTTGAAGTTAATGTCCCACATTTTTCTAATACATTTATAGTTCTGCCTGTCATATTTAGGTCTTATGAAAACAAAAGTTTTCTATATGGTATGAGATAGGGGTCTAATTTCATTTTATAATAAGTAATGAGCCAGCTCGCCCAACATCTTTTGTTAAATAATTCATCCTTTTAACACAAATCTGATTCTGCCTTATGACATGTGAGATGCTTTAAGTACTAATGATTTTTCATCGCTCACTGGAAGTGACTAGAAGCTGAGAGAACTTCTCTGGCTGCATATTTTTGGGTTTCTCAGTCACAGGAAATAGTCAACATCCCCCCTTCCCTTTAGTTTTGTGGCGTCTTGTTCTCCTGGTTTTCCCCCTGCACCACTGGGCAGTTAACTCCTTCTCACTCTCCTTTCCTGGTTTCCACCCTTCCCAGCCTCAAAATGTATCCCAGGGCTCATCTTTGGTCCAATTCTCTTCCTCTCCAACACCCTCTTCCTAAGTAATCTCAACAATCCCTGTGACTTCTAGATGCCCAGGTGGCTTTTCAAACTTGCACCGCCAGAAAGAATTTCTTCGTTCAACTCTAGACTCATAGAGCCATTATCGGCTTCACAACCCGACACAGACGCCGAACACCGATCTCACACTTGCCTGAACCACACCGAGTTCTATTCGCTGATTCCCGAAGCTGTTCCTACCCTGCCTTCCCCAACTTAGTCAGCGTCACGGCCCTGCTGCTGCAGCTCCACCTGAATTCCAGCGGTGATCCTAGAGTCGTCCTTTTTCTTCACCTTCCGTACCCAACTAATCAGAAGCTTCCGCAAATCTCCCTCCTGAACACCTCTCAGTCCATTGCCTTTTGCTCATTCTCACAAATATACCTCTCGTGTAGGTCCCTGGCACCTCTCGCCTGTGCTAGGAAAGTGTTCTTCGAACTGGTGTCCCTGCTTCTACTCTTGCCTCCTTGTAATCAGTTGAGGAGCCGGCAGCCAATCTGGCCAACTGAGAGTGAGTTCACATCATTCCTCTGCTCAAAGGTTCCTTCCCTGACCAAACTTTAGTCACACAAAGTCTTGACTAGACTTTGACCTTGACCAACAGCCCTCTTTAGCCTGCTAAATGCAGTTATAGCAAAGAATCATTCTAAGTCAATTTAGTGAGAATTCCTGAACCCTTGATATGAGATCAAATCCCTCATTCCTCATCCTGGATCTAAATCCTTGACCTGCGTTTAGCAAGAACCCTGTTAAGCCAGGTTAACAAGCATCTCCCTTCGCCTGACATCTAATCGTGCCCTTCTTAGTTTTTCATCCACTGAACATCCCTCTGTTCCTTGGCTCTAAACCCTCAGCAGTCTCTGCCCTGTTTGGAGCTGAGTTCAGATCTGTACTAAAGTTCTCTCTCCCTTGCTGCAGAAGCTCAAATAAAGCCTTTCTTGTCATTTAACCAGTGCTCAGTTCAAGTTTTTCTACTGCGCTTAGACTAAAACTCAATTTATTTTAACCTGGATATCATCTCCTCTCTCTCTCTCGCTCTCTCAATAGCTCAAACCACACTGGTCTTTTCTGGGGACACATGTGTCAGGCCCTCCTCCCCTCGGGACCTCCACGCTGGCCCTTCCCTCCTCCCGGCTCTGCTCCCCCACCCCTCTCACCTGCTAACTTCCTCCTGTCATCTCGACCTCAGTCTAAACGCCACGGCCCCAGAAAGGCCCCCTCGGGTCACCCGGTCTACAGCTGCCACCCGCTCCTCCAGCCCTCCTCCAGCCCCATCACTGTTCGAATTCTGTATATCAGGGGCCGGCAAACGTAGCCTGCAGGCCAAATCCTCCTCCACCTCTCTTTGTAAATAACGTCTTATTGTCAAACAGCCACACCTGCTCCGTCTGTGGCTGCTTTTGTGCTGAACTGTACGATGAGTAGTTGCAGCAGAGACCAGATGGCACTGCCAAACCTGAAATACTCACTATCTGGCCCTTCGCAGGAGTTCTCCAGCTCCTGGTCTACATGGTGCATATCTCTACGTGTTGGGGTTTCGTTTTTTTTTTTCCTTATTTAGCTATTTTTCTGCCTTTCTTCACTAGAAATTAAGCTCCACTACAACAGAGACTTTGTCTGCTCTGACTCCATTTTTAGAAAGTGCCTGGTCCACAGGAAGTGCCCCAAAATATTTGTACCATAGAAAGGTATGGGATTTGGAGTAAAACCCTGGTTAGATTTTTGGTTCTGCTCACTCTCACCACGTGACCGTGGGGGACCACACGAGTCTTCATCGCTCTGGGTATGTGCCTCCTGCCATGTGACCTGGCAGTACCTCCCACTAAAAGGAATAGGTTCCCCAGTCTTTCACTTGGTTAGCCATTTGACTTCTTTTGTCCAATAGAGAGCCCACGACGAGCAAGAGAGGCTCCGGGAGGAGACCCAAACCGCACCAGAGGGACGGTCTAAATCAGATGACTCACAGCTAACGCACGGATGAGAGAACCAAACAAACGCTGCTTGTCGCATGCCACCGAGTTTTAAGGCGGTGTGTTCTGCATCACAATTGTGGCAATTAGAGATACAGGAGGCAGTGAACTTGGACAATTTACATTCACCTCTCTAAGCATCCGTTTCCTCCTCTGCTAAATGCAGATTATAATAATCACTGTCCTAGACTTTTCATCACAGCAGGTATGAAAGCCACTTCCCAAATGATGGCATGTTAAGCTCACGTGAGCTCTTGCTTGTTATTAAGTAGAAAGCTATCCAAGTCTCTCTGCTGCGAAGAACTAAACTGAGCCTAACCAAGCGGTGGGCTAGGGATGGTGGCAGTTAGCCAGTGGCTGTGGCCCTTTTGGGACAGATAATGAGTATGGCTTTGTCCTGAGCCTTGTCCTGAGCCATGGCCTGCCCTGGACTTCATGTGCCGGGGAGGGCGGGATGGGCTGGATTCTTAGGAACCAGTCTGGGGCAATTCACTCGGAACATACAGAGCAAGGAAAGGCTCCCGGGAGTAGGGTGGGCAGGGGACCATGATATGGGCCGTCAAGGGCTCCCCCAGAGATGCTGCCTCACCTGTCCCATGTAACACTTCACTGATTCGACTGAGAAGCAAACAAGAATGGCTTCAGCATTTGATAAATTAATCAGCCAGGGCTTCAGCAAATTGCCCACTCACATCATTAATTAGACATCCTGGAAAGGCAAGGAGAAAGCTTTTTTAAAGTGTTGATTCTGCGGCTTTTTAAAAAAATTGATGGGTCAAGACTTTGATCAGATGTCAGTAGGGGAGGAAGAAGACATCTTCACTGCCGGACACGATCGCGGCAGTTGGCGGGCCCTGGCGGATGGGCTAGGCTCTCTGGGCAGCTCCCAGAAGGCCTGGCCTGAGCTCAGATGCAATCGAAGGGCTGCACTGATGCCACGCACACTGCACGCTCAGGGGACAAGGAAGCTTTTAATCCAAGAATACGGGGTAATGGGATAGCTTCCAGGTAGCCATCTTGACCAGTCGTCAAGTGTTTTTAGCTATAAAAGGCAGCGTTCACTAAGGGGAGTGAGGTCTGGGGGGCCCTGAGCTATCACTGTGACTTCAGGTCCAGTAGAGGCTGGCCCTTCCTCCTACCTTCTCCTTGCTGCTACGTGTCGAACAGTTTCTGAAGATTTTTGTCGTCTCCGAAGAACCTCAGAGTACCCATGAGAAGAAAAGACAATTTCTTTAAAACTAAGAGCTTTACAAAAGAAAGAAAAATCTGTAACCTTGGCAGACAAGGGCTGCCTGAGAATCTGAGCTGGTCCCTTGGCCCAGGCCCTCAGGAGGATGGAGTCACCGCTCGGCAAGGCCCGCAGGCAGGGTTACAGGGCATGCGAGAGCCAAGGGGGGCGCGTGTGCGAGCTTTCAGCCACACTCCCAGGCCTGCCATTAAATATGGCAGGCTTAGCATTTCTCACTTCAAATGAGCCTGGAAGAGTCCCTGGGGCCTACATCCACCCCCCTCCTCCCTGCCTCACTCGTTGCCTTCACACCGATGAGCGAGACAAGGTCAGCAATTTCCAGCTTTCTGACAGAGCCCTATTTACCTTGCAGAAATTACAGTGGTATTTAGGGAGGCCTTGGGACAGCAATGTCATCCCGGCACACAGGCATGGAGGGTGGCCCAGCCTCAGCTCCCGCCGCCCCTGCATCCCCCCACTAGGCTCCCCGAGCATCCAGCCAGGCTAGGCTGAGAGGACTGAGCTTCACCGGGGAAGGGCTCTCTTAAAACAGGCCACTGTGTGGTCCAGGGCAGAATCTGTAGCACACGGGCCTGGTAACTGCCTGCTCATGAATAAGACGCAACGCCCCTTCCAAAAGCTTCTCCCATTTCCTGCTCCCCCAGCTCAAGTCAGACGCCCCATAGGGACCTTCCCAGGGAGCCCATCCCTCAAAGCGTGGATGTGCACTTCATTGTAGTGGCCTGGTTCCTTGTCTGCCTGGCCCCTAGGACTCTTGAGCTGTTCAAGGCCAAGGCCGGGTCTTTCTCAGCCTGACTCCCCGTGCCTAATGCAACGTCAGGCACAGACGGGCATGGCCTGGTCACTGCAGGGAGGCGGGACGCAGACAGGCTTTGGAGTTGGGCAGCCTGGCTGCATATGTTGGCTCCATTACTCATGAGATGTGTAACCTGGGTGCGTTACTTTAGCCCTCTGAGCTTCATTTTGGTGATCATTACAGTAAGGATAATATCTAACTTCTGGGGCAGCTATTACAAGGAGAAAATGCAGGCAGCCTGCCTCTCAAGTTAGAGAGCTTAGCTCATAGTAGCCGCCTCATAAATTCTCTCCGAAGCGTTCAACATGGTGTTCACAGCAAGAGGAAGTTGTTTCTTGCCATTGTATTTCATCATATTACTCAGTAGTGAATTAAATATTTGTTAACGAGGACGACTGGCAAGAACTTGTTTGAGAACAAACACAGTGGACTATTAATAAGCATAAAGCACACTGGGTAACCAAAAATGCGCCCATGCACCCTAGAAGGTGGTCGCTTCTCCCCCTCCTGTTCAGCGTGTGGCAGGTGTCAAAGCGCAGGGCTTCTGCAGTGGGGGACGGACTATAGCGCCTAGAACAGGGGCTCAGGGGACTCATTAACTGGCTGTTGTTATTGTTATTGTTATTGTTATGGTTACTGTTATTCATTCTTTTACTATTGTCATGTTTGGTATTTGGGTCCTGGTTCCAAAGGGGTTTCTTGGCAGGCCCCTGGCCACTTCCCATTTTAAGACTTTCTCCTTACATTAAGAAGATGGAACTGCGAAAACAGGCTTATACAAACTGTGGCCTCTTTTGTTTACTTTTAATAAATTAACACTTCCAGTATACCAAAACACAAAGCAGGGCGATTATGATTTATGTAGGCTAATCATACAATTTATTTTAAAACAGCGATTTGGTGCACATTCCAGGTGCCACCGAGTGTGACAGTTTATTTGAGGACACTGACTTCTGCCAGTCCCGTCAAGACGTCCTGAAAATGTTCACCAGACACAGTTTGGAGAAAAGGCTACATTTGAGGCCTTTCGTGATGATGAGGTCTGAGCAGGGGCCCCTCCTGCCACCACCAGACCCTGGGGTGACTGACCCTCTGGTCGGTGAGTGTTCTCCCTCGCTCTCCCCACCCCCTCTCATGCACACGCACACACCTGTATCTCTGGGATTATGGTTTTTTGCCAGCTCCACCCGTGTTTTAGGAGCTCATTCTTGCTTTAATATTAAACACAGCAAGCCCGGATACAAGTTGTTCCCTTTTCACTAAATCAAATTAAACTTTCATGAAGGCTCACGAGTTCCTCTGTGTGGCTGCCCCTCGGCGTATCTCTGTGGGCTCCAGCACGGAGCCAGCAACTAGCTGGAGGTGATGTTTGCAAAGCCAGTGTTTACTGGTTTCTACCAGAGGCGTCTTCCCCGACAATTTCACTTGAGCCAAGAGCTCTAACTTCTTAAAATCGGCTTCCTTTGCTCACACAGACTTTTCTTCCTGCAGAAGTGTCTTTGGGGAGCAAATTAGCTTGTTATAGACTCCAAACATATGAGCTAAATTCTCCCCTCGGTTTCTAACACGCTGCGTGACCGCCCCCCTCCCCCCACCCCGCAGTGAGAAAGGCGGTCTAGCGCAGATATCTTTATCACTTGACATGCCTCCCTCTTCCTGCCCCCGCCACACTTTCTGCTCCTGACTGTGGTCTGGCGCGCATTCATGCGGCACCAGGACTTGTAGTTGCTCAAAAATCTCACTAATAAATGGCAGAAATGACAAGAAAAGCCAACCATTCCTCACTACGCAGGGTCACTAAAACTACTGATACAAGGTCACGATGAAAGCGCAAAATTTGCCAAATGCCAAAGCTGGACGGGCAGGTTATTATAATTAAAAACCTGCTCGTGCACTAGCAAAGCCCTATGAGTGTGGGGATAGTTAGGTGACAAGCTACTAAGTGACCAGATTAGGGGACCTATTTAGGGACAGTGGGGAAGTGCGGGACGTGCACACTTGGGACATACCTACGAGCTATTTGGATGCATGGAAATGGTCACAGAGCACTGGCAGCGCCGCAGGACCCGAGGAGAGTAATTACTCACAGACGCAGGTGCCAGGGTCAGACGCCTGCAGGGCCCTGCCCGGAGGGGGCAGGTCTCCTTGTGCTCTGCCACAGTACAGAGGGGTGCAGTAAGTAGTAGCAAGTTTGGAATGGATGTAGTGGGGGGCAGTGGCAGGAGATTCCATACTCTATACAGACAGAGTGCTGGGTACACACTAGAAAGTCCTTGACCCAGGGCAGAACCATTAAACACAGACTGTTCTTGGATATGAGACAAGGAGAGGATAACTATTCAAAACAGAGGCAAACCACTGCAGAATATTCTGGCAGGAAAGCATCAGTGTGCCTTCCTGGGTCACCCTTGACTAGGAATTTTACCAATTCCCTAATGAGAAAGAATTCCAGCTAGCATGGGGGGTGGGGAGGTGTTGACTCCTCATAGATCAGGCGATGTCTTTATAAATGAATCCTTCCATGTCATGTTGTCAGAAGGACTTTTCCTCGTATTGTTCAAATATCTGCAAGGGGACCCCCTTGAAAATAAAACCAGTAAAGCAAAGGTAAATGCTTCTCGAGAATCTTAAAATGCTTTATAACCCTTGACTCAGAAATCCCCGTTCCACTGGCCCGACTTTGGGAAATAATCTGAGAGTGCAGCCAAAATTCTGCACAGAGATTCTCGATGCAGCTTCACCCATAAAGCTGGGAATGCCCTAACTGTCTGACGGTAACGGGCTTTGTGCTGCTCATGCGCAATAGACGGCCTCGAAAGGGTATGTTCAAGGGACAACACAGAAAAACACGTACTAAAAAAGTGGACAAAAGTAGTATTTAAAAATGTCCACAGCCTCTCCAGGTTTGCATGTAGAGAGCGTGAACTTACGTGCTTTATAAGTCGCAAAGCCTCCGGCATCTGTCAAGAGCAGTTCTGACTGTAGTGAGATGGTCAGAGGTCCAGGAAGAGTTGGCGGTCATGAGCGGAAAGCCATAGAGGGTGGCAGAGAGAGCCCAGCGTGCCAGCATGTGGCCACTCCCCCAGGTCCTCTATGGGGCCAGCTCCATTCCCTCAGGAGCCCAGCATAGCACAAACACAGGAGAATGCTAACAGGGATGCTGGGCCCGGGTGGGCCTGGGAGCAATGAACGAGACTGGGAATGCGAGGACGGCGAGGAGGAGAGCAGCCCGCAAGGGCAGCGGAGGAAAGGCTGCACAGTAGCCCACGGGGAAGGGGAGCTTAGAGACAGGTGGGAACCAAATTAGGGGCAGAGAGGCCAGGAAAGGGGGACCCAAATATTCCAAAGGCAAAATTAGGCTGCTTAGAATGAAATCGATATTACGTTATTCTTGTTAAATGCTGTGACCCCCCACCCCCGCACACACACATGTATGTACACACGTGCACAATGTTGCATAACATCATTCAGGATACAGCACGTGCTGTATCTGAGCCGGGGTGGTGAACGGCATGACCACAGCAACGAGGGGTCGTGGCCAGGCCGGTAACTCGCACTGTGAGTCCACTTTAGCTTTCTTACCAGAAAGATTTCCATGTGCCCTTTGATCCGATAAAGGGAACGACTGAAATCATGATGTTCGACCTCCATTTTTGCCTTGGCTACCAGGAAACACAGCTAAATTTAGAACTCAGTTGCAATCCCAAGTGGTGGCCTTTGCATACATTCCGACAGTAAGTGTCTTTAACTGGCTTTCTGTCCCTCCTTAGACCATTGCTTCTTGGGAGGCAGGGACTATTGGACTGCTTCCCCCACCCCCATTTCTTCTGTATCATAAAATGATCGATGAATGTTGGAGGTTTAGGTGAGTGAATAATCTCAACGTATGTTCTCGGTCCAGTCCTTTCTCATTTCTGAGAACATTTCTGGTTTTCCTTTCTGTATAAACCACCACACCACACACTTACTTGTCTTGACGCAAACTGCCTCAGTTGTTGTTTTTTTTTTAAATAGGTGAGTTATGGTCCTCTCTGTTAGTTTGTGAGGGTAACATGGAAGGAGGAACCCACAGACCCTAGGAACAGTCGACACTCAGAATTCCAAATCGTATTCACTTAGGCATGTTTTCAGCAAATCACTACAGACCGACTGTGACTTCAGTCCAACGCTGACTGGTTTCTGTTTTTGAGTTGTTTAAACTCATGTTGTAAAAGCAGATGCCAACACATGTGCAAATATAAATTATTTGACCGAGTTGGTCATTTTTTTCATTCATCCATTTCAATAATTCAGCTTCACCCCATGCGAAAAACAAAACAAAACAAGACAAAACAAACTGGACTCACCAACAGTCAAGGTGGTGAATAAGAAGAGCAAGCAGGTGTGTGAGTCTGAGAATCATCGAGAAGAGGGGCCGTGGAATTCAAGGTGAAGAGATAATGAAGAGCCACGGGGCAGAGCAGGGCCGAGGGCCGTGGAGAGAGGGTAAAGCCGTCCTTGGACCAGACAGAACGCTCTGAATAATGCACAGCAGCAGGTGTGAATGTAGTTCCCAGAGTTAAATCCTCTTGGCCAATAACCACTGCCTCTGGCTGATGTAAGGACAGAGCTTGGGGCTGGGAGCCCGGAGAAGCTGGGTCCTGGGGCCACTTGGAAGCTTTGCCGCAGGGCCCTGACCGGACCCCCTTAGGCCTCACTGGGACCACCTGCAGAACAAGGGGACTGGATTAGATGCTCCTCAACTCCCACATTTTCCCAGACGGGTCCAGCCCTCAAAGACATGAGCCGGCTCGGGGGCGCCATGGGTGCGTGCTGGGTGTCTGCTAGGACACAGGGTCCGTCTACAACGGAGCACAGGCAGGAGCAAGCTGGTTCCCCCAGGCTTCCGGGGACTTTTATAACAAGCACGTGACAGTTCAGAGGACAGAATGTGAGAGAAGCTTCTTGAAAAGAACCTCTGAGCTTAAAGTTGAAAGAATGATCTCCATAGACATCAAGGCCAAGAAATGCCTAATTAGTCTTTCTGACTCGGGGCACCTGTGGAGCCCTCCCCTGCACGATCAGAGGGGTCCTCACCTGTCCAACAAGGACAAACTTTCCAGGGACATCAAGAGGCTGAGAAGGCAGGACAGCAGAGATGCCTGTTTGGGGCAGAATTCTCAGGCACTTATAATTTGCTGTTTATGACCTTCAGCTTGTTATCCCTTTTTGAGTTTTAAATGAAAACCCTTTCATCCCATTTTCTATTCAATTAGCTAAATATCACCAGATACGCTGGCCCTAGGGTCTCCTTTCAAGTCCAGTGAGTGGAGGCAGCTGACACGAACTACTCCGCATCCACACCTGCCCCAGTTCTCCCAGGAACTGAAAAAAAGTGGAAGTCACCTTCACTTTGCCCTTGAAAAGGCAGTTCTGAGTTCTCCCCTTCTTTAGGCTCAGGAATCATCACCAGGTAATTATTGAATGTCTGTTATATGCCAAATAGCATGCTGGGTCCTGGAGATGCAGTGCACTGTCCCTGTCTCACTGAATTTATAGGAGCAAAACAGAAAGAAAATGAATTCTACAGTTAACCCATCTGAGCAAATGAGTGGCGCACTCAGATTCTGCTTGCTGGAACATATCGTTTGAGGACAATTTTTTGTGGACACTGTTAAATATTCCCCCCAATCAATTCTCTCTTCCTCAGTAGTAATAAGCATATTCAAGCACATGGCTGACTAGCTGGACCACGGTGGGAGTGACGTATGCATTTCCAAGGTGGTGCCTTGGAAGGGTGGGTACCTCCCCACACCCTCCCTTCTCCCTCCCCACTGGCTAAAACCAAGACATGGTGGTGACCCAGCTTTGCCTGTGCAGTTGGCGGCTATGCTGCAGGAGGTGAAGGAGCCACAAGGTGGAAGGAACCTGGGTCCCTGAATGACTTTGTGGAGTGAAGGCACCATTGATTAGAGTGCCCTCCTCAGTTATGTGACAAAGAGGTAAGCCTCTTTTTTTCTTTAAACCACGTCGTTATTGAGCTGTTACATTTTATGTTACCTCCGCAAAACACTTTACTGTAACTAATACAAAAAAGAGAAACATGAAGGCAGCATCATTAAAACTAAAAAATGAAATTAACGAGTGCTGTTATTTATTGACTTGCAGCATTCTTTCCAAAACTGTGGAGCTGATTTCCTTCCTTCAGTTGCTGATGCTTTAATCAGAGGCTCTGAATAAAGGGTTAGACAAGATCCTCAGCCTCACAAGCCATCAGTTTTCTCATTCATGAAAGTTCACTACCAAAATTATATCAACATGGCAAGGCTACTATGGCGAGCAATACCCCTTAGGTTTGAAGTTCTCTGGCACAGACAAGGTGCCCACCCTAGCCCATTACTGTGGAGCTTTGAAGGAAAAAAAAAAAAACCCAAACACTAAATATAATCAAGTTATCTGAGTCAGAATGAAAAGATGATTGTCAGTGCCCAGGCTCCGCCAGCCTTCAGGAAGTTTCCACAGTAACATCAAGTACCTCTGCTTTGAAATCGATTCTCTTGCTGACTGTCACAAAGCAAAGTTCCCCAGAGCAGATACATGTCAAAACACAAAGGAGGTGTGTTTGGGCCAATGTCATTGCTTATAAGTGAGACTAAATATAAGCAGCCGTCCAAACAACTTGAAGGTGTCATGAATGAGGGGGAAACGGTGACAATTCCTGTCTGAAGAGGCGATGTTCTATTGTCAGAAGCATAGCAGAACCATGTGAATGGGAAGAAGGGCACAGACAAACCAGTTTTAGTATTTTTAAAAAGCAGACTGAGGTTTTACAAAGGCTTTTAATCAAAACAATGACCAAGCCCAAGCTCTTGGGGAGAAAGGAGAACAGAGACACAACAAAACTGTCGGGGCTGGTGGGGACAATGGTGTGCAGGAAAAAGGAAAGAATTTTCTCAGCTACAGACCAAGGGTTTGGAAGGAAATCAGCCCTTCCTTCCGCCATGGTCAGCTTTGGAATCACAGCGTAGAAGCATGATTCCTGGCAAGAGAGGAGTGTGGCAGGGACCAGTGGCCAAGCGAGCCTAGGGGAACCCTAACAGTCATGCCTTCGCAAAAATACACAAGAGATATACAAAAAAACCAAAAACCCCAAAACACCCACCCCAGACAACAATGGTATTTGCTTCTAACAAATCCGTACTATTCAGAACCTTCTCTGGCTAAAAATTTTCAGTGATTTCATATTCTTAATTATCAAGAAAATGTTCAGAGATGCTTCTGGCGTCCTTGCAGGCAACATTCACTTGAAGAAGCCCTTCCCTCCACCCCTCCTGGTACGCCCTGCTCCCCTCTGCTGGTGAGGAAAGCACTTCCTACTTCACACCTCAAGTTTCTGGCTCTGCCTCTGAGGTTCTGCCATGTTCCAGACGTGCAGAGTGATGGGGATGTTTGACACAGACCGTGGGCTGAGAAAATACTTAGAGACATCAAAAATCCATGGAAAATAATGGCGTGTATTTCTGTCTGAGAAAACAACTTTCCACGCCAAAACCAAAGTAAAACCATGCCTTTATTTGCTAAGTTGTTGGGACTAAGCTGTTATTTTGCAAACTTCCTATAATATCCTTTTTCAAAAATTATCCCCAGAAGGAATAATTCACAGACCAGGGCTATCGGAACTTTAACCCCTGAATGCATTGGAAGAAGTGGAGCTGAATTTTAAGGTAGGTGATAGTGTGGCCCAGAAATGAGTTCTTTATACAGCAGCTTAATACAAAAGCATAAACTCGAAGCATCTGAAGCTACAAATTTAGCGTCAAAAACACGTAAGATTGGGCTCTTCACAAAAAAAATTGGGATTTCTATCACTTGGCTCTTTGATCCTTATTCTTTGGTTTTGTAATGTAGAATTTTTTTTAATCTTATATCTTTGTTCGGGAATGTGGGTCTTTGGAGACCAATCTATGTTTTATGTTGTATTTCCATAGTTTCAAGATCTATGTAGAATTCAAATATACTAAAATATTTTTAAATGCCTCTAAAATAGAGGAATCAGGCCACGCAGCTATGCCCCGTGCCTCTGGACCCAGAGACTGCCCGCATTCCCAGGGGATCTCTTACGGGGTCAGACCCCAGCCTGACCACACTGTGGAACACCTGGTGGAGTCATCAAAGCAGACCCAGGGGAAGCAGAGATGCTCAGGAGCTAATGAGCCATCCTGGAAGGGCAGGAGCAGGGGCAGGGACAAGTCCCTCCCTGGGTACTGAGAGGGCAGGGATGACAAGCTCAGTGGGAGTTTGATAAGGATGTTTGCTGTGGGGGTGGCGGGTGCACTAATTCATCCCTCCTGTCCTCCACAATCCATCCCTTCTGTCCTCTGTCCCCTTTGCTTCTCAGCCGGGTCAGAAACCCCCCACCCCTACCCTGGGCTGCCCTAAAGGAGGAAATAGTTCACAAAAGCCCCTTCCTGGCCTCCCACACAAAGTGAGATGGTTCCCTCGGTGACGGCAAAGCACCTGCCGTGCCTCTGCTGTACCATGAGACTGAGACTGGCTGGCACCCCGAGGAGGTGAGACACTGCGGCTCCTAGGAAACACGTGGACCCTGGCATGTGGAGTGTGGACCCATGTTTGGAGCCCTCCACAAGGAACTAGCTGTGCAGACTTCTCTAGTCTTCAGCTTTACATCCCTGCAGTGGATAATCTGTACAAACTAGTGGCTCTCAATCCCAGTGCCGAGTAGTGGATACTGCTGTCTGCCCCCCAGCCCTGCTGTTTTGATTTAATTGGTCTGCAATATGGCCTGAGAGTCAAGGTTTTTAACAGCTTTCCACGTGATTCTTTAGCTCAGCTAGGTTCTTCCACTACAGGGAAAAATAAAACCATTCACAGCTGAGCGAGTATTATTTGAGAATTAAACAAAATGGCGCATGTAAAGTACCTGGTGCACCGCAACGTCTCGGTATACGTGAATTTTCTTCTACCCTACAGACATGTCACAGGTTATCTGTAAGAAAGTTGAGGATGGGGTCCTGTGCCCAATGAGAAGTCGTACTACTTCCCTTTGAGTGCTCTGAATATGGAGAACTCTAGAAAAAAAATAACATCAACAAACAACAGTTCTGGGTCCAGAGCTGGATTAGAGACAAGGGCCAGGCTGGAATCTCCCACTCATTCTCTAAACCCTGACCTTGGGAGCTGCCCACGGGGCCCAGAAGTGGCTCCCCAGAGTAGGTTCCAGGACTCTTTCGCCACGGAGGTGACTGCATAAGTCCTCACGCCCACTCGCCAACTGCTAAGAGAGAAGAGAGAGTGAGGGACAGGCTCATAGGACCCTCAGTGCAATGGCCATGTCCCCCAGGGAAGTGTGGTTCAGTGAGGAGCCCGCCTCCGCATGGTCATACGAGTTACTCCCCATCCAGTGCAAGGGGAGCTCTCAGCGGAGCAGAAGGTGGCCAGACACGTTAACAGGAGAGCCCCCTTCCAGATGCAAAGGCAAAAATGTGGTGTGCAAGGTTAAGAACTGCCTCTCTAGCTCTGGCCAGGTGTCTCAGTTGGTTGGAGAATAGTCCCATACACCAAAAGGCAAAAGGTTGCAGGTTCAAATCCCAGTTAGGGCACATATGTAGGTCGCGGGTTCAATCCCTGGTGGGGGAGCATGTGGGAAGCTACCGATTGATGTTTCTCTCTCACATTGATGTCTCTCTCTCTCTCTTCTTTCTCTCTAAAATCAATAAGTATGTCATCGGATGAGGATTAAAAGAGAATTGCCTCTCTGACATTGTTCATCTCCTATGCCTTAATTAACAGGTAATATTTCCAACAGCTGGGAGATAGGCATTTCAGTCCCAAAACTGGGATCTGGAAAAAGGAGTGGAACATGTTGATGAATGAAATTTCCAGACTATAATTGAGGATACGCCCCCTCTCTTTTCACATGACTGACAGAGGCAGGGGCTACCTGGCCAGAGCCCACCCGGTAAGAAATAAAGTAGCTGAAAAAAGAAAAAAACACAACAACATCTGAGGACGGTCTTGTTGAGAATTAGTCCCATGGAATATTAATGTTACACAGAAACAGCTCCTTTTTTTTTAGATTTTTTTTACTGTTATCCTAGTACAGTTGTCCCAGTCTTTCCCCCTTTGCCCTCCTCTGCCCATCCCAACCCTCTACTCCCACAGTCAATCCCCACACTGTTGTCTACAGACAACAGAAACTGTTTCTGGAATCAATTCCCCATTAAGAATTTTTTTTAAGATTTTTTTTTTGAGAGGGAGAAGAGAGGGAGAAAGAAAGGGAGACTAACATCAATGTATGAGACATACATTGATAGGTTGCCTCTCACACACCCCCACCTGGGACCTGGCCCACAACCCAGGCATGTGCCCTGACTGGGAATCGAACCCCCAACCCTCTGGTTCGCAGGTCAGCACTCAATCCACTGAGCCACACCAGCCAGGGCAATTCCTCATTAAAATTAAATAGTTGAGAGAGAGAGTTTTGGCATCAGACTGAATCAGGTTTGAGTCGTAGCTTGGCTATCAGTTATCTTTGTGGCTTTGTGCAAACGATTTAAGTTCTTAGTGACCCAGTTTCTTCGTGCACAAACCAGGAGTGATACTCGTACCTGCCTGTCATCCAGGGCTCAGTGCTGGACATAGGCCATGTTGTAAGTGTTCTCCTAAGAGGGAAAGGGTTCCATATGGGGAGCTGGATGCTTAGAAAGTCCCTGGAAAGGCTGGCAGAGAAGATGCTGGGCTAGACCTACGGGAGGGTCTCCCAGAAGAGAAGGAACATGGGCCCGACCTGCCGGGAAGCCGTAGCCTCTGCCACAGCCAGGAAAATGAGGAAGGGGCGGGGGGCTCACTCGGACAGGCCTGGTGGCCACCATCAGGGCTCAGGAAGCCACCAATGCCATTGCCGCACCAGCCTGGATGTCACAAAGTCAGTCCAGTCACCGTCACCACCACAATGGCCCCTCTGTACCCACACACGGCATCTGGTCCCTGGCATCCCCACGTCCGTGCCCACAGGACAGTCATGATAACCAAGACGGGAGAACCTTGGTCCCTCCTCACTTCCTGTTTCCTCATCTCACCACAGGGCAGCCTGCTGGTGGCAAAATCTTCTCAACTATCCCACGGGACGAGAGCGCGGCCCACGCCATTCGGGAGTCCCCACCTCCGCCCTTCCCAGAGACCCGCGAGCCCCTCCTCCAAAGGTGGCTGTGCTTGCTGTGGCTGTCACTGTCATTCGCTGCCGGACCTGCCAGTGCCGTTACTGCGCTGACATACGGGTCTTTCCTCTCCAACGGTAAGAGCTGTATAACTGACTATGTCTTCTGTTTTGTTTTCTCAGCCAAGAGACACATTTCAGATTCACTTATAGCACTATATATACCCTTGTGCCTTTCACGTTTGCATTAATTTTACCTCTTTTTGTAATTTTCTACCTTTATTTCTACTTGGTCCCTTTTCATTGTTTTTTTATGCCTTAGCATATAGTAAATACATCCTGGAAAGGCATGTATTTAAATTAAAATTCTTTGAGGTATGCAGACTGGTATAACTCAAAACACTTATTGAGTTTATAAATCACTTGGGCATCAAGGGTGTGACTTTTAATGATGGAAATTCAGTATGAAAGTGATATTTTAAGTGGGGTCCCTTTCCCACAGCGCTCAAATATCCCACACAGTTTCCCATGGGCTTGGCCTCCGACCAGCTCTGAAACACCCTCTCGGGGGTGGGCTGGGCGGTGAGCCACTGTCAAAGTTAGACAGTTTCCAGATTCTGCCCCCAGGCTGCCCTACAAAGCACAGCCCCGCCTTTCCCTTCGCGGTCACTCCTTTCCTTGTCAGGCAGAGAAAGTCTTTATTTCCGCTTTGACTTTGGTGAAAACCTTAGCATCTTTTCCTGAGCTAGCAAAATGGCAGAGCTCCCGTCTTTCAATGCTGAGAACTGTCCGGGGAGACCCAAACTCTTGCCTGGCTGACATGCCAAACAGCGGCGGGCTTTGATATGCTCCCGGCCCCGGGGGCCTTGCCCCCCACTCTCACAGCAGGAGGGACACTCTGAAAACCCTTCAAAGCATCAGTGCGTCCTGGTTTTCCTGCAAGGTGACATTTCTATAGACTGGCGCCCGAAGAAGAAGTTGGGAGCTGACTCCTGCATCCCCAGTGCAGACCGTCACTTCCCATCCCTCCGTGCTGACACGCCCACACTGGTTTTCTTGCTCTTCCTGCTCTCGGGTACCCTCTTCCTCTGACAATTTGCAGCACACACACAGCCCTCCTCCGCCTCCTGTGTGGTGATACTTTTTCTCTGCATAAACAATAACAGTAAACACATAATGATGTCAGACTGATTCTGGAAACCCCAGTCTCAGTAACACACATACAGGGGAGGACCTCCTGAAGGGGCCACAAGACCACAAGGACCGGTGAGTGTGATGCTGGCGAGGGTGCCGCCAGGCACTGTCGGGCTCCGTTCTAGGTGCTTTGGCCGTAACATCTTTGGCACAGACATCTTTGCTATAAGCAATTTTGCTGCAAATGTTTTTACTGCATAACGAATCAGCTGTCAGTCCATTTTGTCTTCAAAAAGATGAACTCGTGATAAATAAAAGAGGGACGGTAAAAAGGATATAATGAAACATAAAAAGTGAGTAACACGATTACAAAGACTTTATTTACAATGTGTGTCAATTCATGGGAATCCTGTGTAAATAATGGACTTTATTGTGTGGGTTACACCTAAGGACTTGTCTCCGTTCTACATGAAATGTGGGTCCTCAGACACCTCGATCTCTCTTCTTTCTACAAGTGTCCTGGGTTTCAAAACAAGAAACCGACTCTTGGGGTAAATCATCATCCCGTAGAAAAAATGCTACTTTAAGACCACCGCCATGTCTGTCCTCCATAGGTGGACCATTCCAAGGGCTGGCTGAACCATGTTTGTAGCATAAAAATGGGAGTGGCTGTGAGAATTTCATCAATGGAGGAATGAACGCAAGCAGCCGAGAGGGCGGTGTGGGGGAGAGAGGCGGTCAGAAGCAGGCTTGCAGCGCCAGGACCATGCGTTGTGCGTGCACGCACACCTGCACACAGACACACGCATGTGTAACTGCTTAATCTCACCATTTTAACAAGTCCATTTCACAGTATGATCTAATAAAACAAAGAACCCCACTCAGTGCCTGGTGTGGGGTCAAGCCTAAATGGACGTTAGCAAATGAAGCTGAAGTAATCAGATGAGTTTGATTTTAGGGAGGGTAATCTGATGAATTACTTTATGTTTTTATGTTCCTCTGTTGAGGCATTCCTATCAGTTCTCTTATGGATTGATGGCCGGAACAGGTGAATTCCCATGGACAATTGCAGGTCCCTTTCTGACTCTCATGGAATGAATGTTGGTGTCCCCTCCCCAAATTCCTGTGTTGAAGCCCTAACCCCCAGTGCGATGGTATTTGGGGATGAGGTCTTTGGAAGGTAATTAGAGTTAGATGAGATCATGAGGGTGGGGCCCCCATGTTGGGATTAGTGACCTTGTAAGGAGAGAAAGAGACTATATCTTTCTCTCTCTCCCTCCCTCTCTCTCTCTCTCTCCCCCCCACTTCCGCCCCCCACCATATAAGAACGCAGCAAGAAGACAGCAAACCAGGAAGAGAGCCCTCACCAGGCACTGACTTTGCCGGCACCCTGATTTGGGACTTTCTAGCCTCCAGAACCATGAGAAACAAACTGTCCATTGTTTAAGCCCCCAGTCAGTGGTAGTTTGATACAGCAGTGTGAGCTGGCTCAGACACAAAGAAAGCAAACGTGCTCAGCTCCATTAGCCATCAGCAGATTTGAATTAAAATCATCGCATATCATCACTACAAGAATGGCTCAAACTACAATGAAGAGAAACAGCAAGTGTTGGGAAAATACCTGAGCAATGGAAACGGCCCTGCCCTCCTCGGGGGGTACATCACTCTGACCACTCTGGAAGTCTGTCTGGCGACACGGACCCCCCGCGATCCAGCGATCCCACGCCTAAGCAGGAGTCCCTCAGAACTCCACAGGTATCTTTACCTGAAGACATAAAATGTTCATAGTAGCACTACCTGTAGTAGCCACAACTGGGAACAACCCAAACGCCATCACTGTAACGGGTTGCCTGTGGCACATTCGCGTAATAGAAAACTAGTGGCAGAGAGAACAAATGCCCTACAGCCACATGCAAGGACATGGAAGGGTCTCGCCAACATAACACTGAGTGATGGGGGCCTCCCTTATTTCATTTACCTATGGCAGGAAACCAAGTCCAGGCTGTGCGAGGTCGGACAGTGGCCATTCCGGCAGGGGCACCGGAGGCTTCCTTGTGCTGGCGTTTGGTTTCTTGAGCTGGGTTCTGCTTACACAGGGAGGTTCCAGTTACGAAAATTCATCCAGTGGTGCACTTACGATATATGCCTTTTTCTATATGTATATTTTATTTAAACACTTTAAAAACATGTTCCTTTTGGGGGCAAAATCATTCTGAGAACAATAGGCTCATTGATAAGAACTTGAAAGGGGCTTTGCCGACCACAGGAACTGTGCACTCTATGAACCCTGGCTGGTCACCTCACCCCCGGGGCTCAGCTTCTTCATGGGGACAATTTTTAGAAATGTCTGTAAGTGCTCTTTGGAAAAGCCAAAATGGGAGTTCATTGTTGGAGGAGGTGGAGGAATACTAAACAGAAGTAATGTTCTAAAGGGAAAATGCAATTGCCATTGGAAACACGCTCTCCTGGTGGAACCAGGGGCTTACGCAGCTGAGAAACCCCCCGCCTGAATGCCCTCCATCTTCCCCTCCTGCCCTTCTTCGGGTGACCTCTGCTCTTGGCACGGTGCCTGAAGGGCATAGCTAGCTTGAATCTGTCTGATTCCTTCACCTTGCTGGAGCTGCCTTCCAAGCCTTTTACGGACGACTCTTCCAACTTTTTAATTACCCTCCCCTCCCTTCAATCAATCCATTACTTCTCTTGTGAATGCTTTCCCTCATGAATATTTCTCCTTGCTCATCGGACCCCTGAAGGCCAGCAGTGAGCAGAGTTCTTGCCAGCAATTAGCTTCCTGAGGTTTCTAGGACTTTGAATCAATTAACGGCATGGATGGGAGAGTGTTCACATTTCGCCTCTCCCACCCTTGAGAGGTTTCCAGAACTTCTCGTCAATGAATCCCAGGAGTTTCCCAATCATCCTGGCTACTAGGGCCCGCCCCTTTCATGGTAAGCGAACAAGGATCGGCTGAAACGTCTGGCCATCTTTCTCTCAGCCACCTAGCGTATTTTAAAGACTCTTAGCATCCAGTACTGAAGGACAGTAAGTTTCTGCTATTTTAAGCTGCCTGGCTTGTGGTACTTTGTAACGGTAGCCACCGAAAACGAATATGTGAAGGGATCAGAAACAAAATCTGGCACCCAGTGGGACGGGAATTGGGCTCGAGACAATGAGGTTGACTGACTCGGTTGGGGTGTGTGGAAGGACCCAGGTTGTTGTGTTTCCAAATGATGGGATGAGCTTTTCTTGCCTCTTCCCTCCCCAGCCCTCCTGAAAGAGAGTTGTATCAAATGAATCAGGAGGTAGGCTGAGGAAATGGGCCCCAGGCTTGGCCTGGGGGAGCAGCCCCCATGCCAGCCCGGGGCTGGTCTGATGACAAGGCCATGGCTACTGCCAGAACACCAGAGGGAAAGGAGACCCTGTTCCCACCTCTGTGGCTCTTGCTCCAGGTCAAAGTCCAGCAGGGGTTGGCTGAATGGACTGGCCATGTCTAGGTCACGTGCCTTGGCTAGGCTTCCTGAGAGCCTTGGAAGGTGACCTCTGCTTCTGACCTGGAGAAAATGGGGCTCGTCCCATGTGATATTCTAAAAATACACACTGGGGAGTGGTAATTGCTGCCTACAAGGTCTCTCTTCCTGAGGACACCGGTCGGTTCCCAGGACATGGCTATCACCCTGCCTCTTCTGAAATTCGTTCCTTCCTTCGCATTTCTGCAGCTTGGTCTGTGCTTGGGGGTATCTGTCTTAGACTGGGTTCCCTTACAGTAGGCCCTGCCCTGAGAACTTGTGTACAAGGGATCATTTATGAACATGCTCACGGAGAAACTGGTGGGAGGTAGGGAAGCAGGTGGAGGGGGCAGGGGTTGAGTGAGGGTGTGATTCCCAAGAAGGCCAAGACCTGAGGAGGGTGGACCCATGGTTGTCCCAACTGACACAGGGATCTGGGATCTTGTGCTCTCGAAGTCTCTGGTCACTGTTACGGGGTAAGGGCCACTAAATGCTCAGGCCCTCTAGTCCCCTGAGCATGCGAGAGCAAAGTGACTCTAGTAGCCCAAGGGCTGTCTCTGCAGTGGCAGGTCCCAGGGGAGGGAGGAGCCCATAGCCTGGTACCGGGTCCCGGAACATCTTGGCAGAACACCCACAGCATTTCCTCCAGTACCTGTGTTCCAGTCACGCCTGCATTCATTCATTCATTCATTCATTCATTCGTGCACAGTCATTCCCTCATTCACTCATGCCTGCATTCACCCACTCATTTGTTTGTTTATTCATTCGAGTATGGTCATTCATTCACCATGCCTGCGTTCATTATTCTTTCATTCACGAATGCCTGTGTTCATTCCTTCATTCACTCATGCCTGAATTCACTCATTCATTAAACCGAGTCTTCACTGGGCTGTGGATTACACGGGAGCAAGAGCCATGTCCCTCTCACCACTGAACCTGCTTTGCTGGGCCCATGGTGGGTGCCCCCTGAATTCTGAGACAGGACGGGCAGAAAGGTGATCGAACTGAGGGTCCCACAGCCGGACCCTCTTCTTTCTAGGTTCTCCCCACCATTTGATGAATCACCCCGGGGCGGCCACCAAATCATAATGTGATTGCGCTGGAGTCTTTAGGCCAAAGGAGGGAGAAAAAAATTAATGAGTCAACAACCGGAGTGGACTTCTAGGGCATCCCCCCACCAACAGCTCACTCATTACTGGGAGAGAGGGACCCTGTAGAGGGGGGTGCTTTTCCTAGTACCCAGTGTCCTGTCCTCCGGGAAGAAGAAGAGCCCAGGCATCTTCCATGAAGGGGTGGCCAAGGCTGGGAAAGGCAGGGCTTCTGGGAAGCTGGAGACGGCAGGCACCTTCCCGCTTTCCCTCGGGGATCTTGACTGGAAGGGGTTTGTGACCAGGACAGGTGGCCCTGAACAGAAATTGGGGAGGAGGGGGAGACACCCAGGGCCGGAAGAAGGAGAGCACTAAGGAGAGGTGGCAGGTAGAGGCCAGGGTTGTGAGTGAATCTGTTCTACTGGGGTTGTGTATGGCTATTTGTCATGCGTCAGTCCGAAGCCATTTTGAAGACCACCTGAGCCACACACACCAACTCCAAGTATGGAATAAGTGCCCCCCAATTTCAGTTCTCTTTTCTTTCATCCTCTTCACACAAACTTGCCCGGGTCACATATCCACACCCCCAGCTTTATACTCAGTTCAGGGAGCACTCCACCTTGTTGCCTCCCTGGGGTCCTACATATCCTGTGGGGACTGTCGCAGCTGCTGTGCTTATGCAAATGGTAACACAGACTAAGGGCGTGATTACTGGGTGCTGCCTAGGCGCCACTTCCTGCCATTGACTCCCTAAAAGGACCCATGAGGCAGACATTCCTATCACCCATGAGGGAAGCTGCTATTCACAGGTGACGACACTAGAGTTCACCGAAGTTGAGAAAATACTGCAGCCCCAGCTCCTGGAGCTTCACAGAGATTTTTTTTTTTTAATTGACTCCTTAAAATACCTTCTACGACTTCTAGTTGCTTGGGCAAAGCCAAAACTCATCATTAAGAACCCCAACTCCTGCTATCAAAATCTAGCTTCTGTCTACCTCCTAGCAGTTTCGATTCACAACACCCACAGCTTGTCCCCGACTCCGTATATCCCATTGTCTGGAATCTTCTTCCTCCCTAGACACTCCCCCATGCATGTGCACCACTGGGCTGTTTCTATACTGTATTGTATTTCCACCCAGAATGTCTACTCTCGCTCTCAACTTCTTCTCCCCTTTCTAGGTCACCAGCCATCACGTAGAGCGGTGCTTCCAAAAGTGTGAGCTCCCCGAACCCCCCGGGATGCCTCCTACCCATGAAGGCTCTGAGGTTGCTCTCCAGGTTTAACGATACAGGTTTTTAGGAGTGATTATGGGAATCTGCTTTATTACCAAATTCCCCAGATGGCAATTATGTTCAACACAATTAGGGATCCGACTTTAGTAGACTCTGAGTTCCAAGAGGATGTGCTTACCCCTCTGCCTAGTGCTAGGTGCAAAGGTTGACCCATAGAAGACCCTAAATATTGGGATAGCTATTACACTGAGCTGTCAGGGCTCATTAGGCATAAATGGATTTAAGTGCCACCGTTGGATGGATAGAGAGATGGGTCATAGGTAGATAAATGGATATAATGGCCAAATACATTGTCCAGGAAAATGTCCCTGACCCTCCATGCCCAAGTGGCAACAGCCATGCCCTTCCTGTGCTCCCAACAGTTTCTTGATTGGATAATGGGAGCTGTGTGCCTCCTCCATTGGTCTGATCTCCTTGAAGACAGAGAATGTGTGTTTTACTCTTCCCTTAATCCCAACACTGAGCAGAGGTCCTGCATCCTAGTTATCACTCAACGAACATTCAGAGAGCTAAAGCAGTCCCTAATAAACTACTCACTGTACAGGTGAACACATGAACGCATGAGGGGGGATCTGGGGGAAAGAGAAACAGACTTGAGGTAGGAAGGTGGGAACACGAATCCTGAGACCTGCAGTTTCCTGTCCTTGGCAAAAGGAAAGCCCCTCTCCTCCTGCCCAGTCCCCAGGGCTAGGAGCAGAGGAAGCCACCATATGGGGAAGCGAGGACAGGATGTGTCTGGGAATAACAGATTTAAGACGGGGTGTCCCTAACATGCTGGCAGCGAGCACTGTTGGCAATGCCCACTCCACCCACCAGCCCCGTGGGCAGCTGTAGTCTGAAGAAGTGGAATTCAAGGGCTGCAGGAGGCAGGCTGTTGTAACGGAAGAAGGAGGCATGAACTTTGGAATCACAGTCCCTGAGCGAGGATCCCAGCTACTCCGCTCACGGGCTCTGTGATTTGAGTTCTCTGCTCTGTTGTCTATAAAAATTAACCCAAGGCAGAATTTCTCTGCTTTTTGCACATTTACCTACAGTTAGAATGGCTGTGCACCCCAGTTTTGCTCACAAGTGTCACAGTAGATGCCTGTTATCCTGGTGAAATTACAAATAGCACCCTGCTTCAGTCTCAACGGTGTCTTAATGTGAAGAGTACATGACATGGTCAGCCCATATTTGATCCACCCTTCTGCACAACTTTCTCTTCTCAGCAATGTGACCTAGTGAAAACCACATAAACCTTCCTGTGCCTGTATCAGCTCGTCTTCAGACCCGGGAGAGCAATGCCTATCTTTCCGAGATGCTGGATCACACAAAATCACACGCGCCCCACCCCTTGCCCAGAGCCGCAGGTAAGCTCCCTTTCCCTGATTCAGACCACGAAGGCTCTCACTGCCCCTGGGGCAGCCCTTGCAGGTTGGAGATGAGAATACAACTAAGTGGCTGAAAGAGTCAGAAGGCCCAGAGAAGAGGACATTTGCATTTTTTAGAAAAAACAGTATGTTTTCATTAATTTTTCTAATAAAACTGAAGCCCTAAGGAAAAGTGAAAGGAATTGGCTTTACTTCATCCAACAGAGAGAGGTCTTCTTTGGGTTTCATCACCGCCTTAAAGTTAGTAGGGCATTAGATCGAAGCTGATCGTCAGCAATGATGCACACCGGGAATCCGCGGACTCAATTACAGCCAGAAACTCACACAGGCAAAAGCAGAAGAAAGTACCTCCGCCCGTGAGAGTGAGAAGGAGCAAGGTGGGTGCTGGAGGAGCCAGCAGCTGTCCTCCTACCAGCTCTCGATTTATTCCACCACTGACGGTTGACCTCCCTGCCAGGATCACCGAGCCCATGCCGCTGAACGCACCATACCCATGCTCGTTCGTGCCTCCTGCCTCTGCACACAGTGTTCTTGGCCTGCCTCCTGCTGGCATGCCCTTCCTCATCCTGCAAGGGTTCTCCGTCTATTGCCTCTAGGGTTTACCCAACAACTCTCCCAGGTTCCGTGCTTCCCCACCACTCTTTGTGCGCACCTGCATTACAGTCCAGTGCATCAGACTGTTGGTTTACATAGGTTTCCCCCACTTGACTTTGATCTTTTAAGGGGAAAGACCGGTCTCCTATTCGTTGGTTTTATGTCTTCCCAGCATGCTAGCCAAATACCTAGGGTATGATGGGGACTTGACGTTGCATGTTGACAGAACAGAGGAATGAAAGAATAAATGAATTCAGCAAGCATGGCCTTGAGAGTCAACAAAGTCACCCTCATTTCCAATGATTCCTGCCCCACTTCCTAGATAGCAGGAGGGCGCCATTAGCCCCAGGGAGCAGCACAGCCTCCAGCAGGGGGCTGGGGGGCAAGGAGGTCTGTTCCTCTGGAGTCCAGGCCATTTTAGGCCTAACATTTAGAAAGATACACTTGTGCCTTTGATATTTGGGAAGGCATTTCTCATACTCTGGTAGCCTGGGGCTGTGGCAAGTTTCGAAGGACAGAGTCAATTTATTGAATCAGACATTAGAAGGGGCTTTCTATTCAGCTCCAGATAAAGACCAAATGTTGATTTTTTTAAGAGAAAAAATGAAATATTTTGCCTTTACCTAAGGAAAAAATAGAAGTTGTGTAGATTTCTCATAACTGGGGTAATTCATCTAGTCACAAGAACTCGGTGTCTGGTGTTGAAGTCGGGACAAGTTCTGGGGGCTTCTCTTTGTTTCCACACTTGCAGCAATGGGCAAGCTGGGGTGGCGTGGATAACCACAGAAGCATTTAAGAGCCACTTAAGTGTCTGCCCTGATGTCTGAGTTCCACCACTTGAGAATTCTTCCCTTGGAGAGACGGTGTGGTTCTAGAGACAGACCACACGAATCAAAAGACAAAGGGATGAATTACATGTCTGCCACTTGCTGGCTGTGCCAATGGGAGCCTCGTGGATTTTGTTTCCTCGCCAGGAAAACAGTGAGTGATGATAACATTCACATCCCAGAGCCTGATTATGTGAATGTGAAAATGCACCTAAAAGCATCTTGTCCACGGTGGAAAACAGATTCAGCTGTCTCTTAGCCAGCATTTTGAATTCTTTCTTTGATATTCACAGCACTTCTGGAGAGGGGAAGGTTTCCATATTCTCCTTTTACAAAAAAGAAAACTGAGGCTCAGAGAAGTAATTAAACTGCCCTTTGTCATCCTGCTAAATTCTGTGGTTGTTCCCATTGTTGATGTTACAGATTTAATCACTACATTCCTGAGAATTACCTATTAAATACAAATGTCATCATTCTAGTTACCTTGATATTTTTCAGTCCTTACCTCTCTGCTTAAATTATTTTTATTAATAATTGAACTAAAAGAATCGTAAAATTGCTTCTGCATCTACTATGAAAGTACTATTGAATGTATTATTTATTATGTCATTAAGAGGCTCTTATATACGGTATCAGGAAATAAATTCCTGTAAGAATGCTAAGGCAGGATATAAGTTTGTACTTCTTTAATAACGTATCCTTTCTTCTGGCGGACAAGAAGAGCATTTGCATCCATCACATTTTCTTTCTCTTCTGCCACCAGAAAGTGCCTCAACCAAATTTGCTCTTAAGTTGTTTATTCATTCATTTCTTCACGCATTAATTGATTTTTAATTTCATTCATTAATTACCCTATGTATCAACAAGCACTGTTCTGTGGCTAGGGATACTCTAATGAAAGAAAAAAATATATAAATTCCTGTTCTCCTTCAATCTTATATTTTGTGGAGAATATATATAAATAATAAGTGTATACAGTGTGTCAAACACTGAAAAGTACTATACAGAAAAAAATGCAGAGAAGGACAATACCAGAACAGGGAAGGGGAGGAAATAGGTCACCACTCATACAGGCTGTCAGGAAAGTGTCATGAAGGAGGTGGCATTTCCTCCATTTCCAGCTACAGTCTAGCTGGATCATATCACACCGACATTCTTTCTGAGAACAACCAGAAAAACTGGATAATAGTTGTTTATAAATTCTGTTTGAGGGGATGAGGGAGCTACTCAACAGGAAGACCCACTATCCCAGAGGGAAGAGAAGCACAGAGAAAGGAGCCCTCCATTCCATCTCCACTTGAGGCATTTGGTGATCTGCAGATGGTGACCAAAAGGCTGAGAAGCCAAGAAGAGACTGTGCTGAGAGGCTGAAATTTCAACCACTTCAAAGGGCCGAGGAGACAAAAATTGCAATTCAGAGCATGTCAAGGAGAAGGAGGTATGTGCGGACCACTGAAGTTTTCCACCCCAGAAATAAGGATAGACTGGAAATTTGCCCATTTCCACAAAGACTGAAGACACAGTATTCAGCTCCATTCCAGGCTGGTTCATTATTATCTTCCTATGTCCTGCCAGAAGATAATTTCATCCCAGAGTCTAATGTCAGTTCTAGATTATTATCAGTGAAAATTATTAGGCATACTAGAGACAGAACCAAAAAAAAAAAAAAAAAAAAAAAAAAAAAAAAAAAAAAAAAAAAAAAAAAAAAAAAAAAAAAAAAAAAAAAAAAAAAAAAAAAAAAAAAAAAAAAAAAAAAAAAAAAAAAAAAAAAAAAAAAAAAAACACAAAAACAAAAGCAAAGCCAAGAGGAAAAATGAGGTAATAGAAACAAACCCATCCAGAAATGAATTTTTAAATAACTATGATTAATATGTGTAAGAAAATAAATGACAAGTCAGGATATTTCATCAGAAAACTGGAATCTATAAAAAAATAATGAAATGGAAATACTAAAAATATAGTGTCAGAATAAAGATTGGTTTAATAGCAGATTAGGCACAGTGGAATAAAGGATTAGTGAACTGGAAGATAGGTCAGTATCTGAGTCATGGTGAGACAAAAGGGTGGAAAGCACAGGGGGAAAAATAATAGGATACATTAGGCACATGACCAAAATATTTAACAGTAATTAAAGTCCCAGAAAAAGAGGAAAGAGAAAAAGCAGTTAAATGCAGTATTGAAGAGATGGTGATAAAGATTTTCCAGAACTAGTGAGCTAATGAAACATATCAAGCCACAGATTGTTTTTTTGTACATTTAACAGTTTATTGCTTCCTAAAACAACTGAATAGCTGTGTCCAACAAAAATAATAACTGGTCATTTTTGTTGAAGTCTGTATGACATATTTACTTAACTTTGTTCTTCTCAAATTGCGTCACTGGTCGCAATGGTTCCAGAACCAGGAGCATTCTGGGTTTCATGTTTAGAATGTGCTAAATTGCTTTTTCCTTGTTTCGTCATTGCATTTATTAACCTCCATTGCCCAAACTCACATCACCTACTTGCACCTCCTGTTCATATTTTGCATTTCCATATCTCTTGTCAAACCACAGATTTTTAAGCACAGACCTGAGATAGTTGAGAAAGGAGCCAGGGAGATATGTGGGAAAGAACCCTCCAGGCAAAGGAAACAGCAAGTGCCAACACCCAAAGGCAACAATTCCCCTTTGGCTGGAGATGAGTGAACCAAAGGCATAGGAGCAAATTAGGTTGAAGAGGCGAAAGGGCAAGATCAGGTACTGTAGAGCCCTTTAACGTCCTTAGCTTTTGTTTAATATGATATGGCTAGCCACCTTCTCAAAAGAAGACAACAGACAATCTGACTTACCTTTCAAAATGAGCAATTACAATGAAAAGAACAAGTTTCTCCTTATTCTGCCTAGGGCCTCGCAACACCGAAATCAAGGCATGGACTGGACTGGGACCTTGTCAGGGGTCTCTAGCAAAGCATTTGCTTCTAATTCATTTCATTTACTGTATGAATTCAGCCCCTTGTTATTGTAGGACCGGGGTCCTCATTTCCTTGCTAGTTGTTACTCTCAGCTGCTAAAGGCTGCAGAAATGGTTGGTTTGTGGCCCCTCCATCTTCAAAGCTGGCAACGGCACAGTGAATTTCCTCATGCTTCAAACCTCCACATGACTCCTCTGCCACAGCCTGGAGAAAACTTTCTGCTTTTAAAGGATCCAACTGACTTGGTAAGGCCAGCCCAGTTATTATCTGTACCTTACGGTCAACTGACTTAGGACATTAGTAACATCTGCAAAATCCCTTTACAACAGTACTTAGACTGATGTTTGATTGAATAACAGGGGACAGAAAGTTTGGGGGGACACCTTTAGAATTATACCCACATTCTTATTTTGCAAATGAAAGAAATGAGACATAGGGAGGTTATGACCTGTCTAATACCACATTACTAATTAGGATTGCTATTTTTTATTATTATTGACTGTAAGCATTAAGAATAGGCTGAGTAGGGAAGGAAAGCAGATAAAAAGAAACCAGTTACACTTCTATTATAATAATCTAGAGCAGCTATTTTCAACTGGTATACCATGAGAATTTTTAAAATAGGCAATATCTGACTCTTTAGTCAGGGGCACTGACATCTTTTCCTTTGGCTGTCAAAAAAAAATGACAACGGACAACACAACCATAGCCATCCAGTATGAATGCATCAAAGTTGTACCTATTTTTCTTGTCAGATTGGCAAAAAATATATTTTGGTGTGCTGCAAAATTTCAGTAATTAGTTTATGTGTGTCATGAGATGAAAAAGGTTGAAAATCACTGATCTAGACCAAAGATGATTGTGGCTTCAGTTAAGAGTCATAATAGCAGAGACTGTGAGAAGAAATTAGTCCTGGATATATTTTTAAGGCATAGTCAACAAGGTTTACCAATGGACAGGATGTGGGATCTGAAAGTAAGTGCCAAGATGACTCCAAGGTTTTTGGTCTAGGCAAACAGAAGGACTTTTGCTGAGAATACATTTACTAAGTTTGGGGAGTCTGGAGGATGAACAGGTTTGTTGGGGGAAGATCTAGTTTTAGACATGTTAAATTAAGATGTCTCTTAGGCATTCAAATGAGATGTCTAGTAGTATATAAATTTGGAGTTTGGGGGAGATTGTCAGTGGATAGATGATATTTAAAACTTTGAGGCTAGATGAGAACACAAAAAGAACATAAGTACAGTTAAAGAAGAAAAGGGATCCAAAAACCAAGCTCTGGATACTCAATGTTTAGAGGTCAGGGGAAGAGAAGGAACTCAAGAAGGTGATCAAGAAGGAGCAGCCACCGATGTAGAAGGATAAAATCCAAAGAGTGAGGTGTCCTAGAAGCCAAGTTAAAGCATTTCAATGAGGAAGGAGTAAGAGATCATCTGTGCAAAATGATGCTGATAGGTGAAGTAAAGTGAGAACTCAGAACCAAGTGGTTGTATCGAACAAAACAGAGCTCATTGATAACCTTGAAAAAAACAATTTGTGGGAGAGGAATGAGACTTCTTGGCGAAGATTTAAGAGATGATGGAAAGAGACATTTTGGATATTGGAAATTTAGACATCTCTTTCTAAGTGTTTTGTCATAAAAATAATCAGAGAATTCAGGCCTAGGATGTGAAAAGCTGTAAAGAGCATAACTTCATCCTAATAACAAGAAAAACATAAACTACAAAACCATTACTTTCCTTGAACCCATTAGACAAAGGGGGTCACAGGGTTAACAGGCAGCCTGAAAACCAAGACAAGACAGATGGTGAAACCTGGCTCACCTGTGGCAGAAAACAGACAAAAGATGCTGAGAACCATACAACAGCTAAAAAAAAAAACCCTAACTAATTGCTCAAGGCTGAAAATGAGCTAATATAAGAGCATAAAACATGTAACTTCAAAAAAAGAGGAGTCTGTACACACCCTCAGGGTTTCCTCCACAGACCCCTAGTGGGTGTTTACAGGAAAAATCGGAGAAAGGGCAAGAGGCATGGTGGCATGCAGGGAGAAGGAGACAGATGCCTGTAGAAGGGCGACAAAACTCCACCCAGACTCTGATTCCCTACGACCGAAAGGTGCTGGGGTGAATGTTAGTAAACCTGTGACCACAGGACACAGGTGAAGAACCTTTGCTGCTGTGGGAAGATTAAAGAACTAACCTGCTACTCTGGGAAAGGAGCATAAAACAGTCCTGGGCCCAGGATCCTGTACAAATAAAATGGGAGGTCACTAACCACTGAGGAAGAAGAGGAAAACTCTCCCACACAGAGAATCACCCACAGACAAAGGGCGGAGTTTGGTCGACATTAGAAGGACAATTCCCATGAGAAAGTCAGGCACACGGGGACTGACTATGAACCTAGACAATAGGATATCACCCCAACACCCACCAATAGCCTAATAAATGGTGAGTAACAATGACAGTCTAGCACTGTACAAAAGACAAAAGCATGGAAAGACATTTCCTCCTTGAATAAGCGTGTAGAGAAAGCCAACATCTGAGGATACAGTAGAAACATTAAGGAAAACCTCCAGCATCTCAGCTACGCACAAAGTTACACTACAAGAATCTGAAGCCACTAGTGCCCTGAATGTAACCATAGCAACAACTCCAGACTCTGTTGACCCAAACTGACATAAAAGACAGAGAACAAAATATTTGAAGAAATAATCACCAAGATTTTTCCTTAAATAGTGAAGAGCATGCAACCACAGATCTAACAACTACATAGAAGTCCCCCAAAGTATTTTTTAAAAATACTTATCATAATTAAACTGATGAAAACCAAATAGAAAGAAAAGTTACCAAGAGAAGCAGATATGTATTACATCAGACTTCTTGCCTGAAACTATAGAAGCCAGAAGACAATGGACTAGCATCTTTAAAAGTACTGGAGGGAAAAAAACAAAACAAAACTGTTAACCCAGAATTCTATACCTACCAAAAATATTTTCAAAGGTAAAAGTGAAATAAAGACTTCTTCATAAAAATAAAAGTTAAAATATTTCATTACCAAAAGATTTGTGCTATAAGAGATGTTAAAGTAAATTCATCAGACAGAAGAATTATAGCACCAGATGTAAATTTGGATGTGTATAAAGAAAGAAAAGCAAATAAAAAGATTTTTCCCAATTTTATATCTGTAAAAGATGACTGGCCACAGCAAAATTAGCAGCAATGTATTGTGTATTTTTAGTACATGTAAAAGTAAAATATATGACAAAAACAGCACAAAATATGAGGGAGACATTGTAAATTAGTTCTTAAGATTTTGACACTGAATATAAAGCAATATAATATTAATTGAAGCGTAAAGCAATACAATATTAAAGATGTATGTCTTAAATATTAGAGTAGTCTTTAAAACATTTTTTAAAGAGGCTTAAATAATAAGCCAATTGCAGAGATAAAATGGAAACACAAAAAGTACTCAATTCATTCAAGAGAATAGAGAACAAAGAATAGCTTGAAAAAATAGAAAACAACTATTAGATTTAATTCCAACCTTAACAATAATTACATTCAACATAAATAGTCCAAACACTCAAATTAAAAGACAGATATTGTCAGATAAATTCTAAAAGCAAAACCCAATTATATGCCATGTACAGGAAGCTCTCTTTAAAAACGAATTATCTTAAAAGAATAAAAGAACATATACCATACAAAGACAAAAGAAAGCTAGAGTGACCATGTTAATACCAAATATCATAAATATCAGGTAATTTCAAAAGAGAAAAATATGAGGGATAAAAAGATACATTATATGTTAAAAGATAAATCCTAAATATATATGGACTTAGCAAGAGGTTGTTTTATAGTTTTGTTTTTAACCAAAAGATGGGTCAGTAGCTGGAGGAGAATATGCTGTGTATAATGCACTCCCATGTATACTGCCCACCCACATTTTTGTCCCAAACTTTCAGGAAAAAATATCTTTTGTTTTAAATTTTTTTAATTCAATTTTTATTTACTTATATTTAGATACTTGTTTTTTGTATTATAAAGGAATTTTACCATTTTTGAACATATTGTGGTACAAGAAAATTTTATGTAACAAATAATTATAAAACACAAGAACAGATACAAGGTATTTCAGGTGCTACCCATGTATAATGTGCATCTTTATTTTTCCCTCAAAAATTTGGGCCAAAAAAGTGTGCATTATACATGGCAAAATATTGTAGGTTTGAGAGAGGATTTTTAAGGTGGCAAAATGATAGCGTAGCTGCATTCCAACGGACATGATCCAAGCGAAAGGGGAAAATTAAAGACCTGAGAAGTAAGATGGAGAATTTGTGAAACGCTGTCCTTGACTAAGTAAGAGTGTGAGAACTAAACCAACAAAAGCATCCGTAAGACAGTTCACCTGCCGTAACAGGAGAGAGGCAAAGCAGTGGTCCCTTTAGAATTAGCATGTAGCCTTTCTCTCTCATCCCTGCCCCTCGACTGCCTACACTGTATTTCCTTTCAACATCAGTATTGTGTAAGAAACTTCAATTTTAAACCACCTTAAATGTTTTTAGGGCACAAAACTTGGAATATATAAATGTATGAATTTTTTAGTTCAACAATTTTCACTTCAAACCCGGAGGAGCTGAGCATGGGTCAGGGAATTGTGGTGAAGGAAAGAGAAGCGGTACCAACCCACAGCACGATACGGTCCTCAGAAGGTGGACTCGTGCCCTGGGGGGCAACGAGGGATGCATTCGGGGCTCTGGGCAGCCAGGAAGCAGTTCAGCCTCCCTACATCCCTATTCGGCAAGCAGCCTTTGAGTTCCTACCAGGTGCCGGGCACAGTACGTAAGCCTAGACTCTGCCCAGTGGGTAAGGAATTATAAGAGCAAAGAACTTCCCTCAAAGCGGCAGTGGCTAGCAGAGGAGACTCTCTCTATTTCTGTTTTGGCAGCTGAAAAACTGGGGCAAAAATACATTCTTTTCATCTCACAAGGCCTTTCTAAATATCATATGACAATTGTTAATTGTGAAGCCTTGCACAGAGGTTTGATATTTTATGAGATGAAATGCCACTGGAGGCTACTCCCAACCCTGACTTCTAAGTTTCCGTGATGATATGAAAGCTAGGTGACCAGACCGAATAGAGAGCCTTCATGTCTCTGACATGAGTGTGGCCTTCAGGTCACCTAATGGGATGACAGACCACTGCCCTCAGATCTTCCCGGGGGCTGACAACTCTTCCTCGCTTAGGTGTCGGCTCAAGTGCTTGGAGAGGCTTCCCTGAATTTCCCAGTCTCAAGTGTCCTCTGCGTTCACCCCCGCCACGCTTGGTCTTCTTGAGCTGTGACACTATGTAAAGTGTATCTCTGTATCTATTTCTTGTCTGAGAGCTGTGTTCCCTGTCATAAAGTGAGCAGGGTATTTGTCTGCCTTCCTCACTTCTGTGAGTCGTGGGTGAATACGTGAATGGGCAGATGAATTAAAAGAGCACAGGCTTTGGAGTGAGACAGACCTGGATTCCAACCTGGCTCATTGGTGATCTTGAGAATTGCTGAATTCCCGTGAGTCTCAGTTTCCTAATCAGTAAAACGCAAATAATAACTCCTGCCCCGGGGTTATTGCAGAGATGAAAAGAAGTGCAACCATGTAAAGTGCCAGATACTCTTCACAAATCAAAGCTCCAACTTCGATTTTTGAGGAGCTATGCTGTGGTCCAGAGGAAAATAAATCCCAGGGGGCTGCCGAGGTGTCCTCCTGCCTGCAGGCAGGCTCCGCCTGCAGGGCTCCGGAAGAGCCCAGGGGACAGTGGTTCTTGTGCAGCCCAACTGCCTTGGCAGTTCCGTGCCTTGTCTCATCTTTGAACGAGGGGAGCTCTATCTGTGGGCCTTCCTGGACTGTGCCGTACCTTCAGGGCGGCATAAGCAGGGCTTGCCATTTTAGGACATCCTGAGTCTGCTGGCCAAGCTTCGCCCGCCTCTGAGAAGCAGCACACCCAGGTTACCTGGCCAGCCTCCTTCATCCCCTTTCCCTCATCTGCTTCCCCCACTGGCCTTCCTGCCCCCACCCGGCTGGCATCTTCAGCCAGGCAAGAAGATGGTGCCCCCTGATGTTCTTCAGACTTTTTCCCAAAGGGACAAAGACAAAGAAGGAAGGCCACTCAGTCCCACAGGCTCGTTCAATGTTTTGTCTAATGTTACAGGGCTGTAAACCAGGTGACTGGAACTTTAAGTCAGGTACATATGTGGAAGGATGGATGTAGGGGTGGGTGGGTGGATGGATAGAGGGATGGATGGAGAGATAATGAAGAAGGGAAAGAAAGAGGGGAAGAGGAAAGAAAGCGGGAAGGGTTAGAGATATCTGAACCTAAGGTCTGAAAAGAACATGGAATCCTTATCACAAGGTCAGGATGCTTCCTTGGGACTGAGATATGACTAATGGGTCTAAGACACTTGTATCTTAAACAACTGGATCAGCAAAGGGATAGGGAGGGGGCTTCATGACTGGTGGCCAGATAGTCATATTATCAGAAATCTCGTTCTCTGCCATCAGTCCCACCTCCTGCATTGAGCAAGGTCACCCTGATTCCCCACAGTGAACACCTCTTTGCCTTACTCTTTGTTGTCCTCTTCTGTGCCATGAGCACCCCAAGCCCTCGCCGACAGCAGGCTGTCACGAAATGTGTAACTTATCTCAGAGGCATTCTCCTCTTGTCATGAGTCTGCAAAGGTCTTATTAAAGACTCAAGTTTAAAGTCAGGCATGAGGGTGATGCTTCCTCAGAGGTCCCGCCTGTGTCCCTTAAAGGACTCTCTCTTTATTTTTTTTTGTAACTTAAGGCAGAATTAAGCAGGGTGATTTGTCATTGGACTGGCCGTCATCATGGGTTGGCAATCACACGGACGAGCTGAGTACACACTGCTCTATGCGGCCCTTTCCCAGGACGCCGGCTAGAAAAGAGGCCGCGCCGTCCCTTGGCCACGTTCTGATGGTGGAGGGAAACAAACAGCGGGAAGGAATAAGCATGCCCCTCAACCGGACTGTGGCGGGACAGACGCGCCTGCTCGCTGTTTCTCCAGATTTAGCCCAAAGCCACGAGGGCTCAAAGGGAAGCCTGGAGACCCCAGACACAGAGAGGGCGAGGCAGAAAGACTAGCAGCCTGGGAGCTGGGACGGTCGCTGCTTCTGAGACTCGGTCTCCATCACGAACCGTGACTGGCCTTATCCGGTTCCTGCCTGTCCTTGAATCCTGTTAAGAACGGATTGGTCTTTGAAATTTCCTGCGATGGGTCTGGGGCCATACCCCCCTGAACGCACCCGATCTCGCCTGAAATTTCCTGTGATCCTTATCAGTCCCAGGATGGGAGTAGTGGCGGGGAACACATTGAGCCTAGGTGAGTTCTAGCTCCCCTGAGGTCCCTGTGCCCCTGTGGGCGTGGCACTGTACCAGGAGAGGGCCCGGCAGGCTCCTTTGCAGACATGGGAGCTGCCAGCCCATGTAGCCTCCAGAGGGATCGCCCAGCAGATGGAAGTCCTAGCCCCAGAACTCAACAGAGGAGACCCTGGTGATCGCCCCCTGCTTCCTGCCCTGCTAGGCTCATCCCCGTGGTTTCTGTCTCGCCCGTTACATTCTAATACTACTGAACTTACAGGGGCTGCCCACATGCCACATTCTGGGCCAGTTCTTAACATGGTCCATTTATCCTTCTCTGCCTGGAGCATCCTTCCACCTCCTGTCCTTGACCAATGCTTCTTCAGCCATCAAAGACCTGCTCACAGGTCACCTGTTTCAGGAGGCCCTCCCCTCCCTCAGCCTTAATTCAGAACAGACGGCATGGCTCGCTCCATCAGGGTTTAGTGTAACAGGCAGTCTAGGCATTTTGAACAGACAGAGGCTTGTGCTTAGAGAGTCGCTGGAAGTGTCAGAGGAGCAAGCTCCCAGTGTGACGCCACCATTAGGCTCACACTGCTCTGAAGGGAAGGAGCTGGGAGGAAGCTGTCACTCCCTTGTGTCTTCCCAGCCCGGGCCCAGCTCAAAAGTCATGAGTGAGCTCCCACCACCAGGAGCGATCCCTGTGCTCGGCCTGCTGGGGACCAAAAGAAGGAGAAGAGGCTGCCCCTGCCTCCACCCCTTTGGGTGGGCATCACGGCCCTCTACTATGAGATTCTGAGAAGCGCAAGCTGGTCTTGTGCCCGTTTGTCTTCCCAGGGCCCAGTGGGGGGTGGGGGCTGGTACCCGGAAGTGGCTGCAGGGAGACTCCCTGTGACTTTCTCTGGACCAAGTCCCAGGCCAGCCTGCCGCCTCCCAGCATCCTCAGCAGCTTTCCATCTGGCCCGGAATCCGGTGAGCACAGGGCTCTGCCAGCCAGCAGCTCTCTACCTGGGAGGCACTGCTATTTATAGACGATGCCATCCGTGGGAACTAATAGTCCCTCCGAAGTCTCAGAAGACTTTGCCTTTCGATTAGAGCCCAGCCTGGTGAGGAAAGTGAAGACCAATTTGTGGGTATTTTTAGGCCCCCGACACACAGTCGGGAGGGCTGAAATTCCGATCCATTCTCCCCCAGGAGGCTGTGCACAGCTAAAAAGTCAAAAGTGGGCTTTTGCAGAAGGAAAAATAATTAGCTTCCCTGTAAACAGCCTCCAAGGACGAAGCAGTGCGCAGGGCTCTCTGCGGTGGGCGAGATGGTGCGGACGCTGAGACGGGGGCTCCCCGAAGTTAATGTGAGCAGCCATTTCAAGGAAGTCGGTGGGAGCTGCTTGGAGAGCAGGTCCCCCTTACCCTCTGAGTCCCCCGCTGGTCATTTCCAAACATCGCTTAGTGCCAATTGAGAAAAATTACAAAAACAAAACCCATCTTTGAGAGCACCCTCAAAACCTGGATTCTCTTGGTTCAGAGGCATTGCTTGGTAATCCTGGGTCTCCATGCCAAGACTCAGAAACAGCCTGTCGTCTCTTCCTTTTCACCAAAATTATGTCCAGTACACTCCAGTGGCAGAAACAATTTAGCAGGAAGTAACTCGTCCTCCACGCTGACGAGTGATGGGCAGCCCTGTCCCCGTTGACGGGACTGCCGAAGAGCCGCCGCCAAAAGGAAACACCGAATCTAAGTCTGGGGACGGTGACGCTGACCAGCTATTGCTGGGCACGGAGGTCTGGGTCACCACATCAGCAAATGCAACGCTTTTAAGAACTGGTGGGATTTCCGAGAATCTGTTCCCCCTTCTTATTTTGCCTTTCAGACTGCCCAACCCACAGGCATATCCACATATACCGTATTATGTAGAAAACACTTTACAGTTTGTATGATACTTATCATAGCAATCACTGGTATAACAATACTTGTTACAAATAACCTGCCGTTATTATTCCTAGTCTCGGATGAGGAGAGTCAGGTTGAGAAAGGTTCACTGACTTACTGAGTCACAGAAAGACACAGAGTGTCAATCAGGACTAAATGTGGCTCATCTAAAGTTCAGGCTTGGAACTTCTTCCGTGTATAACAGTGTTTCTTCAATAGTCATTCAACAAACCCAGGCTGCGGGCCCACTACTGGCATTAACTCTGTGCCTGCCCCACACCCTGCTGACTCAATGAGCCCTCAAGCAGCTGCATGAAGTACGCCACCTCAGAAAGCCCACCAGGCTTCTGTGAAGAGGATTGAAACAAGCTTTTATTTCCTCTCTACCCCAGTTGTCCACTAAAATACTGATGAATGCCATTTTTGAAAGGTTGCTACGAGTCAGCTTCCTATACATCAAGCTTTAAGTTTTAATTTCTTCACCTGGGTTACCTCATTTAATGGTTACAAAGTCCTACAGGAAAAGTATTATTATTCCCACTTTATAGATTAAAAAACAAACAAACAAACAACAAAAAAAAACAGGGCAGAGAGACATGCTAAATAGTTTGCCCCAAATATACATGATTAAAAAGGAGTGGCACTTTCTAGGCACTGTATCGTCAGGCCCCAAGCTCTGGGTCCCTATGATTATAAAGGGGTGAAAACTATTTAAATCCACAGTGAAGATAATATCGGCAGAAAATCCATTAGCAGTTGGGGGATTTCATCGAAGTTCTGGGAAGCTGCACAGAGAAGGGTCACTGGGGTCATGTGGCAGATGGAGCCTCATCTCTGTGTGATTAGAGTAGACGTACAAGAAAAAGTGACATATTATACCACAAACTCCAGAGAAGCCGGGGGGCTAGGAGTGCTAGAGGAAACTGATAGGGGCTGGAGCCAGGGTCGCCAAATTAGGGGCTTGGAACCAGGGGAATTAGCTGAAAAACAGGGCCCCGAATAGTTTCCTTCCCTCCCAGGCTCGCGCTCTGTGAGCAGAGCCCTGCAGCCAGGTGTGCTGCCTGCCTTCTGCTCGACCTCAGACCTCAGCTGCAGACAGCATCTGAGGGGCTCTTTTTAAAGGGAGACACTAAGCAACAGCCCTCAAAGGACCCGTAATTGGGAATTTGGGATTCTTCAAGCAAAACAGCTGCAAATATAAAGAGCTGAAAGGTATGACAGAACAGAGACACGGCGATGTGGTCAAGTATTTTACTAACAGTTTCTCCTACTTGTAAACTCTGCAACAAGAAAAGTCTCTAAAAGCTTCTAGACAAGGCTTCTCATTTTAAGATGGCGCAGTCAATACACTTCCGCTACCTTTTCCTTCCAAAACCATCTCCCGATAACAAGGACTTGAAAAAGCAATGCAATTTATCTTCGATGAAACTAAGAGATATCGAATCACACTGTGTAGGATGATGGACCACAGAAGGGAAAAAGGAAATGACTCAGCAGAGAGAACGGTTAAACCCTACTGCCTGCGAAGTCAGGAATCAACCCCTCTGCCCCTCCAGGAACAGAGGAAAGGCTTAGACGCTGAGGGGGGGACAGGCACGCTGGGCAGCTGGAGACCAAAGAGTGGCTGAAAAGTTGAAGTAACAGGAACTGAGAGCCCCCAGGTCCCCATCCCAACCCCTGTCCTACCTTCTAGGACACCACAGATTTCTTTTCCTAGAGTACCCAGTTGGATGCTGAGTCTGTACTTTGCTGAAAACAGGCTAAAAGTAAAAGCCTATATATGTTAAGTGAGGTTGGGAGGTCCATCGCTCCTTTATTGAGGATCTTTAGAAAAACGAACCTGCACTGGGGGAGAAAAAAAAAACTACCCTGAAAATCTCTAATGAAAATGTCATCTGGCCTTCCCCTGCCCTGGAGTGGAGCCCGCCATTGTGCTCAGGACTTGCATCTGCTTTTAAGCATCTTACTCATTAATATGAACAGACAATTGAGAATTACTAAAACTGTGGAAATCATCTACTTAATAAAAGAGATCGGAACAAAGAGCAAAGAATACAGAGGCAAAAGAATTAATGCAGAGAGCATAAAAACTTCAAAGAAAATATAATTAATCTCCTCCAAGAAATAACGGGGAAGTAACGTGCAGTCCGTAAAGCAAGAAAAATGCAATCACAAAAAGTACGTCCTGAGAATAAGAGTTCTTGGAAACTGAAAATAAAGAACCACGCGATTTAAAAAAAAATTCAAAATAAGTTTCTGATGACAAAGTCAAGAAAATTTCTCCCGGAGTAGAGTAAAAAGATAAGCAATGGACAACGGAAAAGGAAAGGCAGGAAAATGACGAGATCATTCCAGGAGGTGGGCCGTCTCACTCTCGGGAGTTTTCAGAGCCATCAGAGGGAGGAAATTATCACAGAAAAAAATGTGAAAACGTTTCCTAGAATGAAGGTATGCGAGTTCTCTCTGAGAATAAGTAAAAAAGGGCTTTCAAAAGCCTGAAGTCCCAAAATAAAATACATCCCTGTGCAATTTCAGAGCAGAAGAAGATCCTGAGTGCTTCTGAAAGGGGGAGAGACACAGAACACTATGAGAATATGAATGGCATTGACTTCTCCGCAGGAACAGGGGGAGGCAAGAGAATGAGGCAATTACTTCAAAATTCGAAGGGAAACGATTCACACCTTAGCCAGCAGAAGCGCTGCCTAAGTGAGCGGTGGGGAATGGGAAGAGGAAGGGGTGAAGAGTGATAGATAGAGCTGGGGGAGAATTGCAGTAAGGGGGGACCATTGGGCATCCTACAGATCCCCCTCATCAGGTCTCCCAAGAACTCATGACCAATCAGAATGCTGGAAAAGCTAGGCGTGGGTGATGTCACTTTATGGTGAAAAGCCAACTTGTCCAGGCAGAGGGGGTGCGAACTCTAACAGACGCTGGCAGTGTTCTGTCCAGAGCCTCGTGACTAGCCAGGACACACAGCTGGTCCTCCCAGAGAGCCGCTTCACCTGGAAATGCCTGGGAGGCTGTGCAGTGTCCCCCAGGACCTAGGGGCAGGTCCCAGCCACGGACTGACTGATGCAGGGATGTCTGCCCCCAGTGGGAATAGCTCAGGGGTACTTCCAAACCTGGGGTCAGGCTGAAGCTGGACATCAGCTGAAATGCCTGCGGGGCTCCTCCTGCAGCCGCATCCTGCTCCCTCACTTCCTGGAAGATTTCCCAGAGACCACTTGCTCAGTAAATCGCAGGCATAAGAACCCTTTTCAAGGTTCTGCTTCTAGAGAATTCTAAGGAACTGGGCCTAAATCAAGAACTATTTTACTTTCACAATGGTCTGGACGTAATACTTTGATAACAACAATATATATTTTTTAAGTAAAAGCTTCAGGAGAGCTTTAAAAATGGTTTGTGTCCTGACCAGTGTGGCTCAGTGGGTTGGGTGTCTTCCTGCCAAGCAAAAGGTCATCAGCTCGATTCCCCGTCAGGGCACACAGGAGAGGCAACCTGACCAATGCTTCTCTCTCACATCAATGTTCCTTTCCCTCTCTTTCTCCCTCCCCTCTCTCTAAAAATAAATAAATAAAAATCTTTAATAAAATAAAAATAAATAAATAAAAAGGTTTTGTACTAGTTTCCTAGGGGTACCATAACAACATACCACAAACTTTTGGACCACATGCCCCATCCCCACCCACCCCACCCATCATCACCATGAACTTCTATGGACTGACAAGTAGCTGAAACCAGTATTTGGCTCAGCAGGAGGTCTGATAGGTTACTAAGGTAGTCCCTCCGCAAATCAATCAGCCATCGAGCTGGGTTTCAGTGACTGGATCTTTCTCAAGATGCACTAAAGCCCCCTTGAGACTCTGAGTCTGTGGGGCTCTTAGGTGGGTGAGGCCATTTTGCAGAAGGAGCCAGAAGGTTCCTTGTAGGAAAACACCCAAAACTCCCATCCTGTCTACAAACGAAAAGTTAAAGCAGCCCATTGGGCTGGAATGAGGTAATCCCAGCCAGTACCTTCGGACAGGTAAGGATGCCCAAGATGCCCAAAAGGGGCTCACTCTAAGCATGAAGGCAGAAAGGACTAGAAATGGTGTCCAGAGCAGAGCCCAGAGTGGGAGATGAGATGCACTTGTCTGGGCCAGGGTGTAGCTAAACATGGGCCACTCCAGACCCCAGCATCAGCCTCGCTCCCTGGGGTCTGCACCCAGTGACCCCCGGGGAGCAGGAAATGGGAGTCCCCGCTGTCAGCAGCACCTTCTGGCAGTGACAGAAGCAGCTGTGGGAGCTCTGACTCCCCACGACTCCCTCTGCCTGGAGTGTACAGGCTGACCTGGCTTCAGAGGACAGTACAAACCCTGGGGGTCAACTCTGGAGACCTCGAAAGGCAGCTACAGGCCTTATGACAAGTCTGGGGCATCTCATGCTTAATTTATTTGAAAACGTTAGGCAATGTATCTGCCTGCACCCCGGCTGGCGACCCAAGCCAAACTCTTCCCGCGAAGAATGGAGTCTGTTTAAAGAATTGCCCTGCCAGGGTGCGCTGTGTGCGACAGAGGGACACGGAGGTGAAGCTCGATAGATTTCTGTTGTTTTGCTTTAGAAACACAACTAGAAATGATAAGTGAGTCCCTACACTCTGTGTTTATAAAGCAGAACAGGAAACTAAAGAATAATATGGTGAGATCCTTGGACTTCGGGGGAAAAAATGACTCAGTGGAAAATGATAATATCCCTTCCGATAGTTCTCAAACTTCAGTCCTTTGCAAACGACCTTCAGAGTTTTTCCTATATTTATGTACGATGTCACTTATACTATTTTTAATTCATATATATTTAGATATATAACATACATATTTATATATATTGTATAATATATACATTAAAATATAATTAACATATATGAAAATTGGCTCACTTTTTTACTGTTTATAATCTATTCTAAAAAAGAAATACATTATGGGTTTTATGTGGCAGTTATTATTTTTCTAATACACATTAAATTTTAAATGTCCAGTTGTATTACACCAAAAATCACCTCAAACCGAATACCACCTTTGGCCTGTGTCCCACACAGTGAGGAACACTGGGACAGACCAAAGAAAATGTTCAGGGAATCACACAGTCACGTGTTCAACACCCTGTCCTGCTGACAGACCCCCTCTATATGACGTTATAATCTTGACCTGCCTGGGGCCCAGTTTTCCCATCTGTATAATGGGGTGAACTGGACACCGCATCGCCATCTCTGCCTGGCCCACTGCCCAGCTTTCCTCGCACACCTCTCGCCTTCCTGCCACCCCACCTGCAAGGGATTGGCGGCTGTCCTATTTTGTGTTGCAATATGTTTCCCTCCAGCTGCCACAGATCAGCCCCTTTTCCTGAATACTTTGAATTGGAACAGAAAGGTCTGTTGAATGGTTGAGTCCATGCCGTGCAAACTCGGGGCAGCTGCATTGCTACCATGTATTTTAGAGCAGGGCAGGGCAGCTGAGAGAGAGGGAGATGGATGTGAGGGCACAGGTGCTCACTGAGCTGCTCAGAGGGGAGCGGCGAGGAGGCAACAGTTTGTCTGGTTTGCAGGCTGCGGTCTGAGAAGCTCCCTGAAGTTTGAGAATTCTTGCTCTTGAGTTTCATGAGACATTCTTTCCTCTTAATAATAAACCTCCCACATGTTCTAGGGTTTAAATTAGTTTGACTTAATAGCTTCCACTTGCAAGCAGAGGAGCTAAAGCTAACACATGGGGTTCAATAAATTCCCATCCAAGTTCTCTGAGAAGGGATAACAGGGGCTCATGGTGGGATCTCAGGAAGGGACAATTACTACTATCTCTGTGACATCCCATACACAGCCCCCTCCACCCTTCACTCCTCAGGACCGAAGAGGAAGTAGCTCTCTCAGGTGAGAGAAGATAGTAGCAGGAAAGCAGGCTGTGGGTAAGAACCCTGGGACCCTTGTGAAGAGTCAGGTAGGACGTGTGACAAGGCCCATGATGACAAGCTGCTAATGAGCCACCCGGTATTATTAGACAGGAGGTGCCAAGCCTTTGTGTCTGCCTTCTGTCCTCATTACACTTTCTAGGGGAAGTGCCAGGGAGGGTGAGAACACGGGGCCAAAGGCGAATTTTGGTCCTGACACCCATCAGCCCTGCCGCCCCAGCGTCCAGGCTTCCTCTGCCTGTCGAATACACTGGCGGACTCCCTCCCAGGCCCAGGATGGCTGCCAGAGCATGTGGAAGAACCAGGGACCTCCATGCGGCGGGTACAAAGTAAGTGCCCGGGGAAGATTAGTTTGTTTCCTTCCTTCCTCCCCCCTTCCTCCCCCCTTCTATCCTTTCTTCTTCTTTTCTTCCCTCCCTCCCGCTCTCCCTTCTTTCCTCCTGTTGTAGAGAACGTCTGGGGCTTGGGAAGGAAGGAAAGAGAAAGAAAGGGGAGTGAGGGGACGGGCCGGCACCCGCTGCTCTCTCTGCTTCAGTGAACAGCCTTCTCAACAGGGCGGCGGGAGCCACGGCCACCCCTCCCTGCTCCACGGGGCCCTCTTGCTCCTTCTGTTCCCACACTCTTCCTTCGTCTCTGGGTGGGTGGCCCCGTCTTATCCTTCGCACAGCCGCTCAAACTTAACTTCCTTCACAAAGCTCCCCATTCCTGTTCACAGACTGTATCGTGGTGTGGAATTACAGGTTGATTTGTTTGCCCTCTTGCCCAACTGGTGTGTCTCCCTCCCCCTGCACATCAGTTTGGACATTTGTCTCATTGCGCTCCCCTCCAGGCCCCAGGGAAGCACTTTCTGCCCTGTCTCCCCTCTGTGGCCCTGCTGGCTTGCTTCTTCTCCCTCCACAATAGCCGGCTGGGCCGAGATCCCAGCATGCTTTGCAGCTGCACCTATCCCAGTCGGCACAGAGGTCGGAGCAGGGGCAGAGGGGTGGCTGGATTTCTTCCAGGACCCTGACCACCCCACTCTGGCTGACCCTCTGGAGTCTGTTCACAGCAGACACTGTCTCGTGCCCACGCCGAGAGCCCAGTCCCCGTGATGGGTTGTCCCAGAGCCCCCACCTAGGAGCAGAAGGATTTGTCTCGCCCACCAAAGGCTCACTGGATGCTCCTCTCCATTGCTCGATCGACAAAACCAATGGGCCCTCTGCGGAGAGTGCCTGAGTGTGAACACAGTGACCTGGGGAAGCTCCGCCCGGAGTCGGGGATGTCCCTGGGAGATGGAGGCGGAGCAGCGAGGCGGGGCCCATGGCCACAGGGGCTCGCTCCGGCCCCACGCTGCCCCTCCCTCAGGCCGGACACCCTGGTGCAGCGCCTCACGCAGGCTGCAGGAAGAACAGCCTACGGGCCTGGCCTGGATTTTAGGGCGTCTCTGTTGGGATTCTCCCAGAGGCAGACCCTCCAGCGAGGATTTGAGGGCGACTTCTCGGGAGGCGCAGGGAGCGCAGCGCAGCGCAGCTGTGAGGGTGCGATGCAGGGGAGGGGAGGCTGCCAACACAAGGCAGCGGCGTCATTAAAAGGCTGCCACGCGGGCCACTCTAGGGGCTCTTGGGGAGGGCAAGTGGCAGTGGCTCAAGGCCCCCAGGGCATTCTGGGAAACAGTACAAATCATGTGCTCAGAAATATGCGACTGGAGGGGCCGGGGAGCTGGGGTATTTATACACCAACCCTGGCGGGCGAGAGTGAGGCTGCCCCCGTGGAGGTGACAGCTGGGCCCTTCTGCCCTCATGGACAAAGCAGCTTCTCACGGTTCCTGAGACAAATGGCCCCTGGCGGTGGAGGTCAGCAGGAATGCACGGATGGCCTAAGTGACAGGGCAAGTCACTTATAGCACCTCCTACCTCAGAAACTGCGCATCACGCATTATGGGTTCCAGAGGCTCCACCATTAGAACGCAAGCCCTAGGAGCTACCACGGTACCTGTTGTGTTCATTTCCTGTGGCTGCTCTAACAGAGGGCCATGAACTTGGTGGCTTAAAACAATGAATAACTTATCTTCCAGCTCTGGACATCGGAACTCCAAAATGTGTCACACACTGGACTAAAGTCAAAGTGTGACAGGACTGCATCTCTCTGGATGCTCAAGGGGAAAATCTCCTCATTGTCCTTGCCCACTTCTAGAATCTGCCTTCATTTCTTGTCCTGCAGTCCCTTCCTCTGTCTTCAAACCCAGAAGTGTGACCTCTTCAGACACACATACCTCTCTCTCTCTCCCCACCTTTCCCCTCTCTCGTCAGCTTTCCTCCACCCATCTCCTTCTCTCACTCATCTCCCATTTCCCTCTTATAAGGGCCCTTTTGATAACACTAGGCCCACTCTAATAATCCAGGATGATCTCCCCATCACAAGATCCTTTATTTAATCACCTGCAAAGACCCTACTGTGTGCAAGGACACATATTCCCAGGTTCTAGTATTTAGCATGTAGACATCTTTGGAGGCCACGCTGCTGCCTACGGCACCCAACTTTGGGATGCGAACATGGAGACTTAGCCGTAACCTCACAGCTCACACCTAGGACAGCTGGGGCCCAAGTGTTTCCATTCCAAGTCTCTGCCCTCGTTACTGAGCGGCTGCTTCCTAAAGTTCGCAGAACATATTTCTCACAGCAACTCTGAAAACCGCCGTAGGAGGGACAAGCATGAGCTATATCCAGCCACCTCTACTTGAGTGTGAAGTGGCCTTAAATTCATCGTGAAGTACACTTTTCCCATAGGGAGTAGCGGGGCTGCAAGGGGGCGGAGGAGGAGAGAGGCTTTGGAAAAGGGTACAAGGAAGGTGCCAATGAACTCGAATCTCTGACATGGGCTGGGTTGGGGGCACCCACCCACCCCCGCCTCCTTCACCTGACTTCCTAAGAAGCGTTGTGGACCATTTACGATGTGCCGGAGCCTACGTGACGGGCCCCGCCCTGTGTCAGGAGACAGGAGGAAAATTCAAGCTCAGAACATCTCAGACTCCGATTGGCAGTTAATAAAGGTGTGTGTTATAAGCTAGATAATTTATCGATTTTCTACTACAGTTCAAGAACTTTCATAAACAACAAAGATCAACCTGTCCAAGCCCATCCCCAGTTCCTAACACTGAGGGGCCTCCAGTTTATTTCTAGAGGGGAGCTCCAGTTTCCTGCCAGCAACTGAGCATGAGCATTTCATAATGTTCATGCACACGCATGTTCATGTGTGCACACATATGCATGTGTGTGTGCATGCGTGTGTGTTAACGGATCCTCTTCGTCTGGGCACGGCATCTGGAGAGAGGGAAAAGTCTGGAAGATTCTCCTCACTGGCAGACAAAAGTGCGTGGTCCCATCCCCCGCCCAATCATTTTCCCACATCCCCTTTTCCTCGCTTCACTTCACCTGCACACAGAGAAAAAAAATTCTCTTTTGGAAAACCACCTTGCCTCCCAAAATGTCACCTCTCTCATTTCCTTTTTCTCCCAGCTCCCTTTTCATCCAACACCTGGGTGTCAGGAGAAAAGGAGATCATCCAAACGATTTCAGAGCAGCTCAGAGAAGCACAGAGAAGGGGCGTGGGTGGATGCCGAACGGCTCTAGGTCAGCGGCCAGCGCTGCAGCGGAGCTCCGCCCTTCCGGCCATGAGGCCACACCCGTGTTACTTCACCATCGGATCCTTGTGTTTCTCATTTATAAAATGATGAAATGAATCCTCACCTTCCGAATGGCGCAAAGCTCTCTCATCCAGCCCCTCCGCCTACCACGTTCACAACTGTGAACCCAGACCCACTTAAAGGGCCTTAACAAAAACCTATGGAATGAAAAGCAAGGACATGTATGGATGTGTCTGGCAAAGCCGGACGCCAAAAGGTGAAATTCCAAAGGTTCAGGAAGCACCGAAGTCCAGACGCTGACTGGCCATATGAGTCTGAATAGAGCCAGCCCAATGTTAGCCAGGGCAAGACTAGTGACAGCATCGCTGCTGCTGTCATTGCCTTTGCTGTTACGGCTCCTGCTTTATTCCTGTTTCCCAAGGGCTTCATGCTTTTCAAAATGTTTCCGCAGGCTCTGAGCATTTCACCCAGCGGAACCACGTCTCGGGGCTGGCCAGCGGCTTCTCGTATTTGTACTCACAAGGGGTCAGAAGCCTGGAGGGCCGAGATGCTCACTCACGGTCACTGCCACGGCAACAGTGAGTAAGCAGAGGTCTCTCGGCTCTGAGAGACAGTGGGGGGAGGGTTACAGGTTACCACCAGCTTCTTTCCCCCGTCCGTGATCCCCGATGACATCACCCCTAGCTTAAAACGCCCTCCCAGCAGCTCCCAGGAAGCGTTCCCCTCTTCTGCTGAGCACAGGAGGCTCGTGGTGGTGCGGTCCAACCTCCCCCTCACCCCTTTTTCTGGGAAGCCTTGGCACAGGGTCTCCCCAGCAGCCACACAGCACTGCCCATCTATCCCCGCACGGGTCCCGCCCGCCCACCCTGGACCTCCGCCTTACCCTTCCTCCAGGACAGCCCTTCACCAGCCTTCTTTGTCAAACCCCCACCTTTGCCCCAAGCCAACCCAAGCTCCGCCTTCTCTGAGGGGCTTGCAGAAACCATGACAGAAACTCCTTCTTTATACTTATTCTGAACTGGAAGGTGAAGTCACTTACAGCCACACAGTTAGGAAGAGGCCATGCTCAGATGGGAGGGTCTCTGACTAGCCTCAATGTACCTGCAAAGAGAGCATGACAATTCCTGCCCCCAAATCAAGCATGGCAACAAGAGTGAGAAAAGACAACGGCAGAGTGCGATGGACTCGAGGGGCTGAATGGGCTTTGGAGGGAGAGTCCTGGAGCCCTTGGCTTTGAGGTGTTCAGGGTCCCAGGTCAGAGGAGGGAGGCAGCCACTCCTCCCTCGAGGCTTCTGCTCTTCAGTGCGGTAAGCTTGGGGCAGGGGAGGGGAGGGCGGGCTTCCAGAGAGCAATTTCCGGGGATTTTCTAGCACTCCACTGAAGTGCTTTTAGGCAAAGCAGTGGCTCTTGACACCCATACCGTACGCACTGGAGAGCTCAAGTGTCAGGCCTGCGTGAGCAGAGGCAGGAGGAAGAATGCGGGAGAAAGATTCCTCTGAGCCAGCTGGTCATCTGGCAGCACTGAGTCAAGGGCGGCATGGAGAGCGGCTGGGAAATGAGGCTCAGAGAGCACGGGGTGGGGGGAGCGAGGAGACGCTGCCCAGCCCGGAGGACGGCCGCCTCGACGCGTATCGTGGGCCAAACATGGGGTGAAAGGGGCAAGCGGTGTGAGTGTAGTGCCTGAGGGCCCCCGGATGAGGAGGGGAGTCAGAGAAATGGACAGGAGGTTACAATACAGAGTAGTAAGGAGGGGACCCCAGGCACATGGAATCCCAGAAGTGCACTTAAAACAGAGGATGCAAATAGGGCTCAACCAGGCTGCATATGAAAGTCACCTGAGAGCTTTTAAAAAATACAGTTGTCCAGGTCCTATCCCTGATCAGCTAATTCAGTCTCTGGTGGCGGGACCCAAGTGTCAGTATTTTTTTTTAAAGCGCCCCAGGAGATTTCTTTTTTATAGCCAAGGTTGAGAATGCTGTTGGGTTGTGGGGTCTGGGGGTGCCCCTCGGAGAAGGCGGAGCTTGGGTTGAATTGGGGCAGAGGTGGGGGTTTGACAAAGAAGGCTGGTGAAGGGCTGTCCTGGAGGAAGGGTAAGGTGGAGGTCCAGGGTGGGCGGGCGGGACCCGTGCGGGGATAGATGGGCAGTGCTGTGTGGCTGCTGGGGAGACCCTGTGCCAAGGCTTCCCAGAGAAAGGGGTGAGGGGGAGTCTGGGGCATGTGGGGCATGGCAGAGGTGATGCGGGGAGGAGCTAAGGAAGCAGAGGGCAGGCCCGGCCTGCGGCCCGGCAGGGAGGCGGTCTGGCACAGAGGTCATTACAGGCAGGGCACCAAGCGTGAAGACGGTGGTGCTCAGGCAGCCCTGGGAGCCCAAGGTGGGGCTCTGAATTCCTCCTGATGTACTTTGTCTCCTTATCGGCAGGGAGTAACTAGAGTATTCCTCGTTCCTATTCCCCAAGATTGAGGAATGGGCAACAAAAAGGGGGCATTTGTAACCGCAGAATGATCTTATCCTGGTTCTAACAAGACCCAGAAGTTTAAGCCTTGGGTACCCCGCATAGGACTAACACTTGTGAACCACTAACTGCTACCCCTTAAAACCCCACCCCAAATCCTGGCTGGAGGAGAGAGATTGGAGCCTGTCTCCCGCCGTCGCGTAGGTGGGCTCACAAACACAGCCCCTTTATTTCTCAAAGCCTGCACTGGCTTCGATGCACACGGGGGCAGCAGGCCCTTGTTGGGTATCAGTGACGGCTATGGGCCTGGTCGACCTGCTACAGTTCACGTATCTGTGCACTCAGTTTCACAACAGGCAAGACGGCTGTTGTTTTCTCCTTTGGAAGAGGAAGAAACTGAAGGTTGTAGAGCTTACATAAGAGCTAAGAAATCAAGGAACTATAAAACCAAGAGTCAAAAGGAGTTCCGAGAAGAGTTCAGGGGCCTGAGGTATCAATCGCCTCTCTTGAAAATGTTCAGAAAAGTCTTCACGGAGGTGACGTGACAGGTGAGTCTGCCAGGTGTGGACCTATAGGCCCCACTCCTGTTGCTGAACGTGAAGCATCAGAGGGCTGCCCCGGAACTGACGCAGAAGCCTGCACTGCCAGGACGTGAGGGGCACACGGTCTATGGGGATTTGGAGTTTGGAGTTTGTCAGGGCAGTGGAACGGCTGAGGGCTTTGAATGATCAGAGCTGTTTTCCCGACGGTTAATCTGACAGTGCCTGTTTCCTGAGACAGAGACTAGAGAAGCAAACTCATCGGGAGACCCCTTATTGCTCAGCCAAGATTCGGTGAATAGCAAGAGGCGGAAGAAAACTCAGAAGTCATTGTTTACACCTTTGCCTTGCACATCAGACTGAGTTCTCTCCGGGAAAATGCTCCATGATATTCACCAGGCTTTCCAGAGCTGAACACAGCCGCTGGTCAGATGGTGGTCAGTGCAATCACCCTGACTGAATAAATGAATGACCAAATGGGAGGATGAACAAATGAATGAGTGAAATCTTCCTTTCCAGAGTGAGATCTTAGGATCCACGCTGATTGAGGGAAGAAGCTGGCAGTAAGAGACGTCATCAGGGATGACTGGACGGAACCGAGAGGAGCCGGTTGTATCCAGAAGTGGGGAAGAAGAAGCATGCTCAGTAGTGAGCTTTCACCTCTCGGGTTCTCAGCTCCCCATCTGTCCTGCCGCGGTGCAGGGCGGGATTGCACCAGGTGATCTCCGAAGTCCCTCTGGCTCCACTGTTCTGGGAGGTTGCTCTCTACCCCGCCGCTCCCCATCCAGGCTGCATGGGACCACGCGGAGCAGAGCCCCATGGGTCTGCAGCCACCTCACCTGTCCCCAGGGGCAGCCCTGCCTGAGTTATCCTGGGGCCAGCATCCCGGCACCAGGCTCCCTGCCCTCCCCCTGCACCAGGCTTTTATGAGCATCCCTAACGAGCCCTGCGCTCTGATGCCTCTTAGAAAGCTCATCTAATAGGGGCTCACGGAGTATAAATTAACCCCGCGGCATGGAGCTGCGCTCATCCCGGAGGTGATTATGCATCAGCCAAAGAATTTCTCTGCCTCTTTTAAGCAGCTAAACCCAGCCTGTCTGAGGTGTTTTTCTACTGTCTCTGTAGTCAGCCACTCACCTAGACCTCCACACGTCACAGGTCCTTGCCACGGCCACCCCCCTCCATCCCAGAGCAGCACAAATGTCACGGGCCTGTGTCTGGCATCCCCGCCTCTCACGCCAACCTGTCACTGCCCAGGCTAGGTCAAGTTACTCCACTTCCCTAAGTGCTGGCTGCCTGACTGTAACCAGCGGTCACTACGGGTGTTTGTGAGTTTCAGAGGTATCACCCAGGTAGCCCTCGCTGCCTGTTTGTCCTTTCTCCCCCTTGTTGCTGTCACCTTCCCCATGTTAATATG
>PVJD01007352.1:0-85750 GCA_004026545.1 Mormoops blainvillei | reverse complement strand
GTAAGGTAGACAATTATATGAGTAAAGGAAAGGGAGGTCACACTACATAAGAGATGGAGGTGAGGGCAGTTGAGAAGAAGTCAATGTTGTCTTCAAAGAGGAAGTCACCCTTGAGTCAAGTCTTGAAAGATGAGGAGGGGTTCTCTAGAAATACAAGAAGAAGAAATTCCAAGCACTACATAATATAAATAAAATTTCAGAAGTGTGATCAGTCATGGCGTTTAGGGGAATTACAGTTTTGTCTAATTAGTAGGTCTTGGGTTTAGCCCAGGGCCCCCATTTTCCCTGAAATACTCAATATAATCTAAAAACCCTAGCACCTTACAGTTCTCAGTAAACAAAGTTTACTATATCTAAGTCATATTTATGAAACATTACATCGCAGATAAATAATTTGATTTGCTAAGGGGCAAGAAAAGCAGAAAAATAAAATACCTTCAACCATCTTCAAATAGGTACTGTTCCTATGATGTGAAGACCAGAGGTTATTTACAACCTTTTAAGTTAAGGTTGAGGTTTTGATTTCCCTCTATACAAGTGGAACCTGAGGGGTTATTAGGGAAACCTTCTTCACAGGACTTCGGGCTTACAAATAAGGCCTTCTCACAGGGTTTGAGTAATTCTTACAAAATCTAATTTCAATGAAACCTGTTTCTGGCATGCATACATCCAAAGCCCCATGGACCATGGTTCCCTGAAGTTACCTCTCTCTCTCTGGTTAAGAAAGTGGAGCCATCATTTCTTTCTTCTCCCAGTAGCTCTAAAACCAGAGGCAGATCAATTTTTTTCTAGATCTTCAGAATAATACCCTCTTAGCCCAATGCTGTTTACCAATTCACTCCATAATGCACTGGTAGTCTAGAAATTTACTTGGCCTAAAGAATATATTACTTCAAGATTCAATCTTCAGCTAATGTCAGAAGGTATCTATAAGGTTAGCTAGGAATGTTTTTTTAATCTATTTTATTATATTTTTCCACTACCATTTATCCCCCTTATATCCCCTTCCCTACCCCTGCAATCACCATGTGTTCAAAGGAATAGCAGGTTGCAATATAGTCCTTTGGGATAGGATTTATCATTTTAACTCTATGTCATTTTACCTCACATGCTGAAACACTGAGAAAATAGTAAAACACAATGTGAAGAAAAATGGTTGTTGATTATGCTCCTTGCATAGCCAAGCTCAGTCCTGACTTGTGGACAGTATCCAGTGGTACAGTGGGTTGAAAGTTTAATGGAGATCAAACTAAATTCCCTTTTTACTCATGGAAGGCAATTCACATTACAATGGAGCAAAAGAAATGCTGCAGATAGTCACTACAGATAAACTAAAAAAAAAGGTCAGAGTCTATCTGCACCACATCACTCCCATATGGAACTCCTAGAGTCTGTCAACTAGAGCTTTCCTTCTGCCCTCATCCAGAAAATAAATGTATTCCTGCAGAGTATGATATACATACTTTGGTCTTGGAGTTACTGTTTTAAATGGACTTGATCTCTCATGTTTGTTCACAGTAATGCTATATCTCTCAGACAGGAAGTTTCCAGAGGGCAGAATTTCTCTCTTTGCTATTTGTTATGTAATTAATGCATTGTGAAGGAGCATGAAAAGTTAGGTGCTTAATCAGTGCCTTAATGTTTGAGATTAGTATATAAATAGGGTTATCATGTAATTGATTATTCAAATTAGGATACTTATGAGAGTAGTTATGTTGTGACAAGAAGCATTGACCAGGACTGTTCTGGGTAAATCCGGATGTTATTGTCACCCTTTTTAATCCAAAAGGATTCTCCTGTGGAGGGAGCCAGAATTATTTCTTATAATCATGAGTAAAACATTACTTTTTTTGCTGTCAAGAAGGTAAACACAATTTTATTGTGTATTTTCCCTTATCATTTATCCCCCTTATACCCTCTCCCTGCCAACAATCACCACACTGTTGTTTAAAATGGAGATAAAGTATACAATTTCAAGATGGTTCCAAAGAATAAAACTGGGTGTTTCTACTCATATATACTGAATTCTCTTTGCAGATATTATAGCCTCATAGGTTACATCTCTTTTTTTTTCTGTTTTCAACAGTACTTTTTCTTGTTTGCTGTTTAATTACAGCTGTCCCCATTTTCCCCCATTATTCTCCCCTGCCCTACCCACTGCCAACATTCAATCCTACACCCAAATTGTCCTTATCCATGGGTCTTTTATATTTGTTCTTATACTCAATTTTTAATTCATGTTATATCTATTAGTATGATACCTCGTGACAAATCAAATATGAATGGGTACATCTAGCAATGCGTATATAGTTGGAAAAAAACAGTGGAAAGTTCTTGCCATGGAATCTATTCAGCTTTCTTTTTTGAAAGGCTGGCACTTAGAGCCATTAGTTTACCAAGTATATTTGCATTTCCAATAATGCATTTTTTTCACAAATTTCCCATTTTAGACCAAGAAGCCAAAATTTAGTTTGTATTTATCAAAGAAAAATACACAAACTGGCTTTTTCAAGAGAGGGATAACTGGTTAAAACCACAATTACACTAACAATACCAACACAGCTTTGCTATCCTTTTCTCTTTCTAATTCCTTGACACATTTATTTTATGTGATTATCTACCATGTACTCTAGCAGTTACTTACAAGCTTTAAACTCTCTTTAAAAACTCCCAAATAAAACATGCGGTGAAAATCAAGTTACAAAAGACATTTGTTTGTCTGACATTAAGTTGAAAATGACCACTTAGAGTTAAGATGTGCCTTAGACTCTAACCCCTTTTGTTTATTTTCTGTTTGGTGCCTTCCCTGCTTTTGTCATATTACAAAGGCAACAACTGATCTCAAGACTTTAACAAAAATAATGGAGAGAAAATCTAGAGTGTAATTAAAATCATTTGGTTTTGGCATTGGCTCTATAGACAAAATATGATGTCTGATGTGATTTTTCTATTTCTTATGCCATTTTGCTAAGGTCAATGTAGTACTGGATATGGATGCATATAAGATGAAAAAACAAGCTTCAGCCAAAATATTTGAAAGGAAATTCAGTAAAGGTGAACACCAGAATTTTATTTTCCTAATTCTTACATGAAATAAGGATTAGAAAATTTATACAATTTATGTAATCTAAAAAATATAGTACACTTGCAACTGTGAATGCCTATACTTACTTGCCTTTCATTGAGCATGATACATGAGGTAGGTGTGACTCAGAATAGTTCTTATAGCATAAAAATCAGCAGTGACCCACAAGGAATCCCTTTAGTTCCAGCATACTTGTACTAGTCTTTCCAACTTTTATTAAGTCCATCACAATATCATTTTACCCTCTCCTAAAGATTTGTGCAGGGAGATGCACAAAACACACACCTAGTGGGATTTACCACCCAAACCAGCTTCCATTGGAAAATAAGTAAAACACTTACTGAAAAATAGGGCCTCTTGTCTTAGGTAGGATTTCCTTTGCCAGAGTCCCATCCCACCCATATCACAACCAGTCACTTATAAGCAAAGAAATTGAATTTATATTCAAGGCCTAAGAGTAGCCCAAGTAAGTTGTAAGAGGAACTCAATATTGCTTAAAGAAAACACCAATGGAACAAGAAAGGGAGCATAAAATAACATTTATCAATAAATCCATTGTGTGTTCAATGTCTTTAAAATATGTTTTCACTTTGTCAAAGATCTTTCTTTAAATAGCCAGCTACCCTAGTACATACGAGGTGGGGGGCTCTAAAAACAAAATTTATCTTCTGGAGGGCCGGTCCCTTATAGCACAGGTTTTCCCCAGTGGGTGAGTGCTCTAGGAACCCACCCGTATGCGTGTACCAGCAGGCATTGTTGTGAGATGCTGCATTTGGTTTCAGTGAATTTTTTTGAAGACTCTTTCAACCCATTTGCCCACTTCATGATGGATGATTTACGAGTGTACCTACCCACACTGTGATGAGTGTTCAGCAGTTTTTGATCAAAAACAGCATGATTCCCACGCTCCACCCTCCCTATTCACCCTATCTCACCCTGAGTGACTCTTTTTTTGTTTCCCCATATGTAAAAAAGTCCTCAAAGGAAAACATTTTACCAATGTGGAAGAGGTAAAACAAAAAACAGCAGAAGCTCTAAAAGGCATCAAAATCAATGAGTTAAAAGCTGTGTTGAGCAATGGAAAAAATGTATGGATAGGTGTATTATCTCAAATGGAGAGTACTTTGAAGGTGACTGAAGTTTACACATGTAAGAATAAATACAAAATTTTTATACATAAATTCCAGTTTTGGGGGATTCCCCCCTTACAAATAAAATGTGACTTAACAAAAGGGATGTCCATGGTTCTTTTTATGATGGGGTGTTCTGATATCAAGGTTACAACATTATTATGCTTAGAGTTGCTTTTGAAGTGCTAAGTGTTGACTGCCTATGCATAAGTAGATCTGGTGGCTTCTCTAAATGTTTTGATTTCTTGTCCCTGCTATTTCAACAAAGGAAACATAAGAAGCATCCTGCTAACCTATCATGCATAACCTTTGTAGTAGATTAATAATGGCTACAGATTATTTGATACTTCACCCATTGAAAGGGAGGTTTGTGTTCTCTCTTTGAATTATAGCAGACACTCTATTTTTACCAATAGAATAGGAAGAAATGAGTGTGCCAGATTTTGAGCCCTGGAATTCAAAGCTTGGCCACTTTCATTTCCTGTCTTTTGGATCACTTTATCTGAGGGAAACAACAATTGCATAAGAAGTCCAAATACCCTGCGATCACTAACATGTTGTGATGAAGCCCATGCTACCATGTGAAGCGGCCAGTTGGAAAAAAAATCCAGCTTCATCCAGCTCTCCCACAGTCCCTAGCTAGACTCTGGATACATGTGTAAAGAAGCCATTTTGGCATCCGATCTTCAGGTGATTTCAGCCCCAGCCATGTGATAGTAACCACGAAATCCCAAGTGACAACTGATCAGTTGAGACGAGTCATTCTATAGAACCATAAGAGATAACAAATTGTTAAATCCATAGGTTTTGAAATGCTTTTGTTATTCAGCAATAAATAACAAAAGAGCTCCCAGAAAAGGCAACTTTTTCTCCATTGATCATTGAAAATAAGTAGGTATTTAGAAGAAAAATGCCACCTCATGAATTTTTCTCATACTCCTCCTACCAATTTATATCCCCACCACACTTCAAATTCTTCTTAAAATGCTGTAAAAATATATGTCTAAAACCAACCTTCCTTTTTATTATCCTTCTGCATTTCCTCAGCATTTGTGTATGAGATTTGTAAATTTTTTGTCAGCATATTTACAGCTTGTAAATAGTAATGTTCTTTTACAAAATGGGATGTTAATGTCCCCCTTAAAAAAAAAAAAGCAAGTATTCCACAAAGAGAAGTCTATATACCTGACTATAAATAGGACTTCAAACATGGTAGAATACTTTCCTTTAGCATTAAACTTGGGCTTTTCATAAAACTGGCATTTTAAAAAATAAACTTTTATTTTACCCCATTGTTTAAAGGCCATTTATTTCTGTTTTTGCTCTCGAAGCTTAACAGGAGACTTGGGGAAATATCCTCAAAACAATTTTTACCTCCTTCCCTTGTTTATATTACTGAGCATACACTTGCTGTCCAAGTTTTATCCCAATATCCCTGCAGCAGGAAATAGAATGCAACCTATACCTCCTCAGATGGTAATTGTGTCTCTAGTTCAGAAATAAAATGGATAATTTAACTACACTGGTTTGGCCTCTTACATTTATATTCGGGAAAACAGCCACTTTTCAGTAGATAAGCATTTTCTATAAATTCTTTCTAGAGTCTATTTAAATCTTATAATAAACTACCAACTTGGTACCTGCATACACCTATTACATGGCAGGACATGCAAAACAAAATCATATTGCCAATGAGCAGAGTTTAATCTATAGAAATTACTTATCTTTGCTCCATGTATTACAACATTAATTCAATAATATTTTTAAAATGTAACTCTGTTATATAAGCAGATAAATAATTATAAAATATATAAATCGTTATTTCTTAATATGACTACAAACAGATTCAATGCAATTTAAAGATATATATGAGAAATGAATATTACTTCATTCACTGCATTAAATCCAACAGCATTTCAAAGAAGAGAAATGAAGACATCCATGTTTATTTGCAAAGAATATAATTGTAAAGAAAGATAAATCTCATTTTTTATCTATTTAAAATATTTTCCGAGTCATGGGAAAATAACAAAAATTAACGTTTACTCATTTAATGAAATTCCATCTGAAAATGAAAACACAACCCATCATATCTATTAAAATTTCACTTTATGTAGAAGAAAGTTCAAGATCAGAATTACTGTAAAGTCTGAGTTTCTAACAATCTTTAATAGGATACAGCACTATTAAACTACACTGCACATTAATAACCATTAATTAGTTAATTACTGAAACACCTAAGTCTCAAAATCAGTCTATGTCACCTAATACTGTGAAATATAAATCATTATTAACATACAAAAATCAATCATGATTCCCAGAAATTGAAGCCCATTTAAAGGATTGCTTATTTTACTGGATCTTTGATTTAGGAAAATAAAAAGGCATAGTCCTGTGACAAAATTTTTTAATTGTAAGGTACTACATTTCCATAAATATGCATACTGCTAACAGTTTACCTAATAAGAATCAATAGGTCAGTCCAAATAATAGCAAATTTAAATGTTTGTGATGTACAAATTAGTTTCTTCTCTATAAAATGTGTCATGAAGTTTTCTCTCTTTGTTTAGGAAAGGGTTTTACATGTTGAACTTGGACAACGGAAATTAATAGGGACATTTTGGGGAAAAGGTTATCTTCCTGGAAAATAATGGACACAATGAATACTTATGCAGTGAAAATAATGGATGTATACGTATACATCCTGGAAAATAATCGATGCAGTGAATACTGGACAAGTCTTACTTATCAAGCACATCTACAAGAAAATGCATTGTAAGTTGTTATAAAAAGTGGGTAGAAAAATGAACATTATATTGTCTGATTCCTGGAAGGTCTATGTTATGGCAGTAAATTCCTATGGCTATATGATCAACAGGACCTTGTTTTTTCTCTGAAGAAGCCCTAAACCCTACTAACACCTTGGGGATTATGAAGGGTGACAATCTATGGAATGGCTGTCCTATAGAAGCTTCACTCAGTAGCTTGGTATAGGAGAATATGATCAACTTACTGGACTAAGGCCATATGCTCCCATTTCTAAGGTTTTCCTTTATAACATGGTCCATGTATTCTTTGAGGAGAAACCTAATCCTAATTGTCAGAGAAGATGACTGGCAAATTTGCTGCTGATCATAATTATTTAAAGGAGAAGTAGGGGGTATCAGAAGAGAAGGAAAAATGCAAATGAGAGTTTATTTACTCAGCAAGGGCAAATGAAAAGTATTATAGCTTGATTACCCAGCAATCAACTTACTCTACATACTTAATAATGCACTTTTCACATTAACCTAATTATTGATTGCCAACTTTTCCATCCTTCTATGCTACATAAAATCATTCCTTAGGTAATTCAGTCCAGATGTAGTCTGTCTTGAAAAAGCTCTTCTGTAATTATGAGTATTTTTTACTGTAAGTCTCTGCTTTCCTTCCACTCACTGAAAACGACCCACTGAAATCAAATGTGACCTAGAAAATATAAAATGCTGTCATAAACAACTCATGATAGCAAAATTAATACCTGCTTAGATTATGTCACATGACCACATTTACAAAATACAACATAGGCAAACAACTAGTTGCATAATTTGCATAAGATGTGGGTAACTTGAAGAATGTGAAACAAAATGGCTTCAAGCAAGAATTGAATATTATATATCCTATTGCAAAGGAAATATAAAGTTAACTCAGCAAAGGGAGATGCAAATAATTCAATAAATAATAAACCTCAATGAAAAAACTCAAAAACATTCAAACTCAGGGAGACTGAATACCATGCTATTAAACCATGAATGGATTAATAATTAGATCAAGTAAGAAATCAAAAAGTGTCTGGAAACAAATTAAAATGAACACACAATAGTCAAAACAAAGGCAGTTCTGAGAGGGAAGTTCATAGTAATACAGGCCTACATGCAAAAGATAGAAATATTTCAAATGAACAACCTAATCCAACATCTACAAGAACTGGAGGAGCAACACCAAACAAAGCCCAGAGCAAGTAGGAGAAAGGAAAAAATCAAGATCAGAGCAGAATTAAATGACATGGAGACTAAAAGAACAATTCAAAGCATCAATAAATCCAAGAGCTGGTTCTTTGAAAAGATAAACAAAATCAACAAGCTGTTAAGCAGACTTACCAAGAAACAAAAGGAGAGGACCCAAATAAAATCAGAAAAGAAAGGGGAGAGATTACAAATGATACCACAGAAATACAAAGGATTGTAAGAAATTCCTATGAACAAGTATATGCCAGGAAATTTGAAAATCTGGGTGAAGTGGACAAATGCCTACAAAAATATAATATTCCAAAACTGAATCAAGAAGAAGCAGAAAGTCTGAACAGACCGATAACAGCTGCTGAAATCTAAGCACTAATCAAAAAACTCCTGGCACACAAAAGCCCTGGACCAGATAGTTTCACAGGATAATTTTATAAAACATTTAAGGAAGAGCTAGCCCCTATCCTTTGCAGACTATTACAAAAAATCCAAGAACAGGGAAGACCCCCCAAACTCTTTTTGTGAGGACAGCATCATCCAAATCCCAATATGAGATGAAGACACAACAAAGAAAGAAAACTACAGGACAATATCACTGATGAATATAGGTACTAAAATCTGCAATAAACTATCATTAAACCACATCCAGTAATACATTAAAAAGATCATCCACCACGATCAAGTGGGGTTCTTCCCAGGGATGCAAGGACGATAGAATGCTCACAAATCAGTAAATATCATACATCACATAAACAAATGTAAAGGCAAAAAAAACACATGATCTTATCAATAGGTGTAGAAAAACTGTTTGATAAAGTACAGCACCCATATATGAAAAAACACACAGTAAAATGGGAGTAGAGGGAACATACCTCAACATAATGAAGGCTATATATTAGAAATCTACAGCCAACATCATACTCAACAGGCAAAAAATAAAAGCTTTCCCACTAAGATCAGGAACAAGACAAGGATGTGCACTTTCGACAGTTCTATTCAACATAGTATGGGAAGTCCTATCTACAGTGATCAGACAAGGAAAATAAATAAAAGGCATCCAAATTGAAAACGAGTAAGTAAAACTGTCATTTCTTGTGTATCACATGATAGTGTACATTGAAAACTACTAAAAAACTATTTCACCTAATAAGTGAATTTCACAAGGCAGCAGGATGCAAAGTCAATATTCAGAAATCAAAGGTATTTTTATACACCAGCAAAGAAATACCAGAAATCAGGAAAAAAATCCCATTTGCTGAAGCAACAAGAAAAATAAAGTACTTAGGAATAAATCTAACAAAGAAGATAACAGACCTATAATCAGAAAACTGCAAAACACTGAAGAAAGAAATTAAGGAAGACAAAAAAATGGAAGCATATACCATGTTCATGGACTGGAAAAGTTAACATCATCGAAATGTCCATAATACCCAAAGCAACTTATAGATTCAACACAATCCCTATTAAAATGCCAATGACATATTTCACAGTAATAGAACAAACATTTCAAAAAATTATATCAAATCATAAGTGACCCTGAATATCCTCAACAATTTTGAGAAACAAGAACAAAGTAAGATCACAATACCTGATATCAAACTATAGTACAGGGCCACTGTAATAAAAATAGTCTGGTCCTGGTATAAGAACAGACAGATAGATCAATGGAACAGAATAGACAGCCCATGTCTCTATGGCCAATTAATATTTGACAAAGTGGGTAGAAGCATAAAATGGTGTAAAAATAGCAGCTTCAACAAACGGTATTGGGACACTTGGATAGCTACTTGCAAAAAACTCAAACAGGATAGCCAAATTACACCATTCACAAAAATAAACCCAAGATGGATAAAAGACTTAAATGTAAGTTGCAACACCATAAAAGTCCTAGAGGAGAACATAGGCAGAAAATCTCAGGTATTCCATGCAGCAATATTTTCACTGATATGTCCCCTAGAACAAGGGATATAAAGGAAAGAATGAATAAACGGCACTTCATCAAAATATAAAGCTTCTTCATGGCTAAAGAAAACATCATCAAAATGAAAAAAGAACCTGCTGTATGGGAAAATATATTTGCCAATATCATCTTGGACAAGGGTTTGATCTCCAAAATATATAAAAACTCACATGACTCCACTCCAGGAAGACAGGCAATACAATTAAAAAATGGGCAAAAGATCTGAACAAACATTGCTCCAAGGAGGACATACAAAGGGCCCAGAGACATGTGAAAGGATGCTCAGCATCAATAGCCATCGGAGAGATGCAAATTAAAACCACAATGAGATACCACTTCACACCAGTCAGAATGACCATCATTAATAAATCAACAAACAAGTGTTGGTGAGGATGTGGAGAAAAGAGAGCCTTAGTAAATTTTTGGTGGGAATGCAAACTGGTGCAGCCATGTTGGAAAACACTTTGGAATTTCCTCAGAAAACTAAATATGGAACTGCCTTTTGATGCAGCAATTCCACTGCTGGGATTATACCCTAGGAATACTGAAACCAATTCAAATGAACCTATGCATCTCGATGTTCATAGCAGCACAGTTTACAATAGCCAAGGGTTGGAAGCAACGTAAGTGCCCTTCAGTAAATGAGTGAATCAAAAATCTGTGGTACATTTACTCAATTAATACTATGTATCCGAAAAAAAGGAGCTCCTACCCTTCATAACAGCATGGATGGTAATGGAGAGCATTATGCTAAGTGAAAGAAGCCTGGTGGTGAAAAACAAATGCCATATGATGTCGCCTATAAGGGGATCCTAGTCAACAAAACAAACAAGCAAGCAAAATATAACCAGAGACACTGAAATAAATAGCAAATTGACAGTAACCAGAGGGGAGAAGGGAGGGGATAACGTGGGAAAGAAGGGGAAGGGTCATCACAGAACATGTATGAAGTACCCATGGACAAAGCCAAAGGGAGGAAGGGTGAGAGTGGAAGGTGGTGGTGCATGGACTTGTAACAGTGGTGGGGGGAACATGGAGACAACTCTAGTTGAACAGCAATAAAATATATACATATAAAATTTAAATAAACAAACAAGCAAGATATAACCAGTGACACTGAAATAGCGAAGAAACTGATGGTAACCAGAGGGAAGGGGAATAAGGAGGATAGAAGGGGAACTGCTATCCAGAAACATGTATAAAGGACCCATGGACAAAACCCAAGGTAGGTAGGATTGAGGGTGGGAGGCATGGTTTGGTGGGGTGGGGAAAGTGGTGGTGGGACAGTGGAGACAACTGTACTTGAACAATAAAAATAATAAAATAAAGTAAAATAAAATAAAACAAAATATAAAATAAAATAAAAATTGTATTAATATAGTACACTTTCCATTGAAACTGCCCAGGGCAGAACAATTTGTCAATTGACATAAATGTGATACTTTATTTTCTCATGACTATTGCAAAAAATGCCCATGCCAAGGAACCATCAATTGCCAATTGCATGGAGCAAGGCTAATTTAGTTCTTCCTTGTATGTTTTCTACTAGCATTTTTACACATTAATGTGTTCATTTATTTGTTTTCAAATTTCCATTAAAAATATAGAAAATGTAGGACTAAGGAAAATTTTCAGTAGTCTGGAGCTACATGCCCTTAGGACAATGCTCCACTCTAAATTCAAACTAGCAATGGATTGTTGCACAATTATTTACATTGAAATTCTACAACTTAAAAAAATAGAAAATATAAAATTACACAAAAACATCAATTACAAAGAATCTCATTTTTATCTGATACATGTCTTATACGGCTTTGTGAAAATTCTTAATATACACCACATCATTAAAAATCATTTATTAACTATGGCACTGGCTCATTTGAAATCAGGATTCAGTTGATCTTTTGGTGACTCTAATATCATCCTCTGCCATATTTCCCTTCATATTGCCATTTTCTTACCAATTTCAGGCATCAAGTCCTCACATCCTTTAAATTTACTCCCATCAAAATTGGTTCACATATGACTTTTATGGTCTCACAACTTATATTTAAGTCTTTAATCCATCTTGAATTTATTGTGGTGTATGGTGCAAGTTTGTGGGCTAGTTCCATTTTTTACATGTACCTGTGCAGATCTCCCAACACCATTTGTTGAATAGGTTATTTTTACTCTATTTTATTCTCTTTCCCACTTTGTCAAATATTAATTGACCATAGAGACTTGAGTTTATTTCTGGGCTCTCCATTCTGTTCCACTGATCTATGTGTCTGTTCTTATGCCAGGACCAGACTGTTTTGATTACAGTGGCCCTGTACTATAGTTTGATACCAGGTATTGTGATCCCTCTTACTTTGATCTTCTTTCTCAAAATTGCTGAGGCTATTCAGGTTCATTTTTTGTTCCATATAAATTTTTGAAATGTTTGTTCTAGACCTGTGAAAAATGCCATTGATATTTTAATAGGGATTGTGTTGAATCTATAGATTGCTTTGGGTAATATGGACATTTTAATGATGTTAATTCTTCCAATCCATGAACATAGTATATGCTTCCATTTAATTTTATCTTCCTTAATTTCTTCCTTCAGTGTTATATAGTTCTCTGAGTACAGGAGTTTTAACTCCTTAGTTAAGTTATACCTAGTTATTGTATTTTTCTTGTGGCTATACTAGAAGGGACTTTTTTCCTGGTGTCTGTTTCTGATATTTCATTGTTGATGTACAAAAATACCTTCAACAAATGGGACTACATATAATTAGAAAGTTTCTGCACAGCTAAGGAAACCATCATCAAAATGAAAAGGGAACCGACCATATGGGAAAACATATTTGCCAATGATATTTCAGACAGGAGTTTGAGCTCCAAATTATATAAGGAACTCATGTGCCTCATCACCAGGAAGACAACTGATCAAATTAAAAAATGAGGAAAGGACCTGAATGGATACTTCTCCAAGAAGGACATACAGATGGCCCATAGACATAGGAAAGAATGTTCAACATCATAAGCCCTCAGAGAGATGAAAAGTAAAACCACAATGAGATATCACCTCACCCCAGTCAGAACAATTATCATTAATAAATCAACAAACAAGTCCTGGTGAGAATGTGGAGAAAATGGAACCCTAGTGCACTGTTGATGGGGATGTCAAGTGGTGCAGCCACTATGGAAAACAGTATTGAATTTCCTCAAAAAACTAAAAATGTAACTTCCTTTTGACCCAGTGTTTCCACTGCTGAGCTTATACCCTAAGAATCCTGAAACACCAATTCAAAAGAACCTATGCACCCCTGTGTTTATAGCAGCATTATTTACAGTAGTCAAGTGTTGGAAGCAACCTAGGTGCCCATCAGTAGATGAGTGGATCAAAAAATTGATATATTTACACAATGGAATACTACACAGCAGAAAGGAAGAATGAACCTTTACCTTTCGCAGCAGAATTGATGGAGCTGAAGAGTATTATACTAAGTGAAATAAGCCAGGTGGTGAAAGACAAATACCATATGATTTCACCTATAAGAGGAAACTAATGAACAAAACAAATAAAGGAGCAAAATACAATCACGGTCATGGAAACAAGGAACAGAGTGACAGTGACCGGAGGGGAGGGGTGAGGGGGATAAGGATGGAAACAAGGGGAAGGGGTTAGTCAAGGAACATGTAAGAATAACCCATGTGCCTGCACAACACAGTCGGTATTGAATGTGGGAGCAGGTGTTGTGCTGAACAGAGGAGAGCAAAGGGGGAAAAATTAGGACCACTATAATAGAAAAATAAATTATTCATTAAAAATGAAAATAATAAAGCTGTGTTCACTTAATAAGAGAGATGATAAAATATACTTATATTAATGCTTAGTAATAATTGTTGTAATTAGACTTTCAGAAAAATATGTTTTTTAAATAGATAACAAGAAATGAAGCCAAAAGAACATGTTTCTAAGTTTTAAAATTTTAGCCCACAGCAGTCCAGTAGGAAATATATTTGGGCAAGCAAAGAGGCCTCTTAAGAATCCCTAAATTACTTGGCATACTCATAAGATTAAGTATGATTAGAATAATCTTGGTTGTAGGGCTTTGTATTTTATTGCTTTATTTCTTGCCAATCCTTTCTAGCCTGCAAATATTCTTTGAGAAATCAGCTGACAGTCCTATGGGAACTCCCTTGTAGGTAACTAACTGTTTTTCTCTTGCTCCTTTTAAGATTCTATCTTTGTCTTTAATCTTTGGTATTTTCATTATGACGTGTCTTGGTTTGGGCTTCTTTGGGTTCATTTTGTTTGAAATTCTTTGTGCTTCCTGGACTTGTATGTCTATATCCTTCTCAAACTTAGGAAATTTTCTGTCATTATTTTTTCAAATAAGTTTCTGATTTCTTGCTGTCTCTCTTCTCCTTCCAGTACTCTCATGATGCTAATGTTATCATTTAGAATAGTAGGGCAGATAAAGAATTTCCCAGACAAGAAAAGGTTAAAGGAGTTCATCATCACAAAACCATTATTATATGGAATGTTGAAGGGACTTTTTTTAAGAAAAAGAATAAAAAATGAACAATAAACACATATAAATGAATGATTGAATATAAAAAATGAAATAAGTAAAGAAGCAGAACAGAAACAGAATCATAGATACAGAGAATGTTTTGATGGTTTCCAGATGGGAGGGGGGTTGGAGGAATGGATGAAAAAGGTGAAGGGATTAAGAAACACAAATTGGTAGTTATATAATAGATATGGGGGTGTAAAGTACAGCATGTTGAATAGAGCAGCTTGTACATGCATGACCCATGGACATGGGCAATAGTGTGGGGATTCCCTGAAGAAGGAGGGGTCAGTGAAGGGGGGAAAAGGAGAAGAATTGGGACAACTGTAATACCATAATCAATTAAATATAACTTTAAAAGACTAACTATAATTAACAGCCCAGATGTATATAACAGTGTGTTTAGAAACAAGCTCCAAAGACAATTCTACATGCTATGACGCTCACTTTCAGGGAAATCACAGTAAAGATAATAGTATAGTGAACAAAAACATAAGTGGAGTTGAGCCAGTTATTTAACATCATTGTGCCTCAGTTGATATATCTTTGAAATGTGTGTAATTAGAATACTTACCTCATCAGGCTGTTGTGAAGATTAAAACAGATAATAATATTCATAACACAGAGCAGACTGCCTACAGTATATAAACTGCTCAAAAATCATGGTTATAGTAAATTTCCCACATTTAAGTAATTCAGAAAGCCATTATATTGTCATACCGAGAGATAGTAAAGTATTAGTGGAAAACCAGGTCAAAGGGAAGGTCATTACAACCTGGAACAGAATGCAGTGAAATTACACTGCTGACTGGCCCAAAGTTCCAGGGCCCGTGCTAAGTGGTATCAAGGTCTCGAGTTGAGGTACCACACCTCAGTCAATGCAGCCTGATTGTGCATACAGAGATGTGCTGAAAAAGCAGTAAGAGCAGTATAAATCTATTTGGCAGAGAGATACCTGTGGAATAAAAGCCAAAAGAGTCTTAGCTCACAAAGTTCCTTATAAGCTACTCCAAACACCAGCCAATATGCTACAGTGTGGAGGTATATGTGTTTAGTAAATATTTCCCAAATTTCTTTGGAGACTTACTTAATTTTTTCCAGGTTTTGTACATGCTCATTACTTTTCTATAAATGTGTTTGCCATCTCTTCCAGTAAACAATGATGTTTGTTTACAGATTGTACTTATTCTATTCTTTGTCCTTGAGTATATCTCCAGAAAAAATGCCCTATATGAATAGACAGCTCAATTTATTAAAGTTGTTGATGGCTCTGTTGCACACATGTGATGTTTACATTGAAATCAGACTCAGACATTATTTTTAAGCTGGTTCTGAATTCTCTTGAATGGTTACATGTATAAATTATTCAATAATGCTGATTTTAAATATTTTCTTAAAAAATACCCAAATATCTAAACAAGAAACTTTATCTGAAGTTAGATGCTGGAAAGGAAAATATATGACAGTGATATTGTTGTGTGTATATCTGTGTGTCTGTGTGTGTAAACCAGATTTTTTTTCACTTAGAAAAAAATAATCAAGAACCTTAGATCAGAAAATACAGCCAAATTTTCCACCTTTTGCCTTGTAACTAGCCAAATATTTTCCCAGGTTTATTGATATAAAATTGACATATAATATTGCGTAAGTTTAAGGTATACAAGGTATTAATCTGATACATTTATAAATTGTAAAATTATTACAATGATAGTATTAGCTACCACCTCCATCCCATTTATGTTACCATTTCTTTTTTGCGGCAAGAACAATCTATATCTATTCAATTAGCAACATTTAAGTAAGTAATGCAATATTATTAGGTATAATCACCATGCTGCATATTAGAACGCTATATCTGTTAATCTTATAACCTGGAACTTGTACACTTTGAACAATATCTCACCATTTCCTTCACCCTCAGGTCTTGGTAACCACCACTCTACTCTCTGTTTCTCTGGATTGTCCTTTTCAGCATCCACATATGAGTGTTATGATACGGTACCAAATTTTTAAAAATATATTTTAACTGACATGAGGAATAAGAAACATATTTTGATTTTAAGTAGAGCAAGAAGAAAGAAAAATCTCAGATTTCTTAAATATAGATATTTTCTAATTCACAAAAGATCCCAAATAAAAACAAATGTATACGATGAAATTATCATAGACATGAGCATATTATACTTCTTAAACTAAATTTTAAAAAGAGAGTTTTCATGGTCCATGTTTTAAATGCCTTCAGAGGGTTGAAATCAGCTTAATTAAAGCAGTTATTTCTGACTTTGTTGATGTAAAGTTATAGTGGCTAAAAGAGTACTAACTCTTCAAAGTCAAAGAATGGCATAACAGGTCCTTTGATATTAAGTCAAACCAAAAGTAGAGGAAGTAGTAATCTAGTATAATTAAAAAGATAAACCAGTCAGCCAAAAAAAAAAAAAAAACACCTAGGATTTCTCAAGTATTGACTAGTACTGTTACCACCTATATTCAACAAATATCTTTTGAGTTACTATAATGTGTTCTGCACAGCAATAGGTTTCTCTAGAGATGAAACAGTGAACAAGACAGTTATAGTCCCTGTCCTTATGGAGCTTACATTACATCAGGGATGAATCAGGGAAAATAGACAATATACAAAATTAAATAAGTAAGTGATATAGTATGTCAGCTGGTGATATGTGGTACGTAGAAAATAAAGCAAGCAAAGAAGACATGTACTTCCAAAATATGACTGGATGTGGTGGGGGAATGTGATCCAATTTTGAATAACATAGCTTAAGTATCTCTGAGAATTTTATCTTTGAGCAAATGCTTAAATAAAAAGAGACAGCAAAGAATTCAGATACCTGGTGGAAAAAAATTCCACACCAAGAGTAGTGTAAGCCAAGTATTATGGGAAATGGGAGAAAATTGGAAGATGTGGATCTTGTCTTAAAGGAACTTACTACCCGTATGGGTAGAAAAAAGGTATATAACTAAATTCCCTCATATGACCTTGTACTTACCTCTTGGTGCTTTTTCACATTGCATTTTAACTGTCCAGTTACTTGTCTATCTTTCCCTAATAGACTGTGAGCATCTTGAGGCAGGGGTCATGGTTTATCCAATTTTATGTGTCCTCAATGTTAAGCACAGTATCTGATAGAGATACTAATGGATGTGAATCAATTTAAGAAACAACACTGAAAGGTATGGGTCTGTAGTATAGGTCTTTCAAGGTATAAATTGCTCTAGAAGTTAAGAAAATGAAAAATAAATGTGAACTTGAATTGTTGGGGTACACTTCATGGAACAGAATGCACTTCAGGTTAGTGATGAGGATGGTGTGAATTGAGATGGGAGAAGTAATTCTCTCCCTTAGCATAAGAATGTTGGAAAACTGCTTATTTCATAACAGGCTAGAGAGGTCTCAGAAAAATGCCCCATTTCTCAGATGTACCGCTGAAGAATTACTGACTGTGAGATTAAATTTGCCATAGAATGTCTTAACTCCAAAGAGGAATATACCTGCCAAAAAGGGAATATTGTGGTTTACTGGATCCAAATGTGTAATCAGAGTCTACCAGCCCTTGTTTACAGAGGTCTCTCATACATATTGCCTATCAGGGTGAAACCACCGACTGAGCTGCCAAGCGTCCTGCACTCTGTTCCTGCATTCTGAGCCAACATTTATAAAATAAGTTCCTCCTGGATCCCATTTCAACCAATGGGCTGACACCTCCCCCATCCAATTGGAGCTGCACAGCTATATCCTCATTTGCATTTTTACTGACCAATCAGAGTGGCTCTATAATAATAAATCAGGACCAGTGATTCTGACCAATCAGGGCAGTGCTATTTGGACCAATCAACCTTGCAATTTTGATTCCTTATTTGCATAAAATGGACCAACTAGGGACCAGGGTGGGTACCATATATAAGTGGGATTCTAATTTGTCTAGGAGGCTGTGTTTCCCTGGTTTACAAACTGTTTACCTGAATAAAGTACCTCCTTTTTCTTCACCCTAGATTGGGGACTCCTGTTGGCATTAAATTGGTGGCAGTGCATTTTTGTTGACAGAGATGAAATTTAAACCTGAAAAACAGAACCCCCTCATAGGTATAACCTACTAGGATCCAGATTTTGTAAATTCCTTTAGCACTAAAGTTATTGGTTAATCACCCCTTCCAGGAGCTTGTATTTCCCTACATTAGTTCTGTGAAATCAGTGAGACTATAGAAACGTAATGACAAACTTTGATCCCAAAATTTAAACTGACAGAATCTTAATTCAGTGAATTTGGGAGGCAGACATTCCGTACTGCACTGAAACATTAGGAAAGAGCCTTGTCAAGTGCCTTTCTAATATCATTATTTTATTTCATTGTGACCTGGTCAGTGTGCAGATTTATATTCCAGCCGTTTCTATGCTTGAATATAAAAATTATTCCTGCCAATATTGCTGATTTCTATTTACCAGCCATTGATTTTTCTAGTGTGTTTCTAAATGGAGCTTGAAATTAACATGCCTTTTCATTTTATTCACTTTCCTCTATTCTGACAGCATCAATAACCAGTCCAAAAAGTGGACCTAATTTGTGGGTACATAATGAGTGTTGCCATTGGAATTATTCTGCTCTGGCATTCATCACATTACCCTGGTAAAAATTTTTTAAAAAAGCATGTTCCTCCTCATGTGCCCTACTTTTAATCCTGTGTACATACTAAATTTCAAAGAAAGAGTTAAAAAATAAAACCTATTTAGAGATATGAATATGAACAAAATAAAGATTGGGAAAGAGCTTTAAATTGAAGGTGGAATTGATGGAGTGACATCCATGTCTATATATTTGAGAGTAGTGATAATAAACCTTATAATATCAATAAAGAGTTTTTTAAAGGATTTATTTACTTAGTTTTAGAGAGGGGAAGGGAGGGAGAAAGAGAGGGAGAGAAACATCAATGTGTGGTTGCCTCTCAGACGCCCTCTACTGGGGATCTGGCTGGTAACCCAGACATGTGCCCTCACTGGGAATCAAACCAGCAACACTTTGGTTCATAAGCTGGCACTCAATCCACTGAGCCACACCAGCCAGGGCTCAATAAAGAGCTTTTAAGAGTATGTAAAATTACAGGGGGAAACTATTTAGAATAATGATTCTCAAACCTCCTTATACATAGCAGTAAGACTCATTTGCTAATATCATTTTTTTGTGTGTGAGATCAAGATTTGTGTCCTTTCTTTAATATGTTCGCTGTCATCTTCCTACAGGAAGATTGTACATTTCCACCCTATTCTCTTCCATCTTATACATATGACTTGCTTTGGTCAATGCAACATGAGTGAAAGTGATTTATGCTGCTTCCTAGAACTTTTAAGATCAAAGGATCTAACACCTTATCCTTTTCCTTATGAAATGAAAATTTCAACATTCTAGATAGGAACTATTCCTTCAGCCTAGGTCCCCAAGTAAAGGAAAACATGGAACCGAGTTGCAGTTAACCTACAGAAAGCTCCTAAATAAGAAATCAATATTTGTTTTTCTAAGCCACTGATATATTGGGGTTGTTTATTACTGCAGCATAACTTAACTGAAGCTAATAGAATTCCTAGATGGTAAAACAGAATACATGCCTGAAAGTAATGAGACTTTATTAAAAACTTATATTTATGTAAATAAATGTCTGTACGCACAAATGCATTTTAAAATTTCTTACTTTGAAGTCCCATTTCCATTGCTTTAATATCTCTAGGTGCTTAGATGTGAATTTGTCTATATTTTGTTTCTGTGGTATATCTTTCTTGGAGTTGAAGTTTTCCATGTTTCATAATTTTCATTTATAAGCTTAACTTCCATGGAAATGTGAGCACATTTTCTGCATAAGACACAAATAGACTATGGGTTGTGATGGCTTCCTCTGTCATGGTTTCATAGATGCTCCCACCTGAGTACTAAAAGACTCATCATTTCCAAATCAAATTCTATATCTATTTGTTGGCTCTAGATCTCTACAACTCAGAGATAGGGTTCTAGTTTCTGTCATGTGACCTAAAGCTTAGGCTAATTAATGAATTATCTGTGAGCCCCCAAGCCAGCCAGCAGAGATTTTCTGGTAGATATTCATAAATGATACATTTCTTTACTTGCTCTGGGAAACATGTAGGAAACATAATCCCCACTCTTTGCCCTTCAAAAGTGGCTGTGATATTGCTAATATGCCAGAGGCAGATTTACCATGTAGCTAATGAAGCTTGGGTTTCAGGTTCTCACTTGAACATGCTTCTTCCATGGCCAAAGGAATGGCCCTAGAAATGTGTCCACATCATCACATATTTGGGTGAAATTGATGAGTAAGATAATTTTTAAAAAGAGTTTTCTAAATTGTATAAGATTCAGGTCCCAGAAAAATTGAAATCACTTGTGCTCCTAACCTGTGAAACATTAGATTCCCAACCCCTAAGGTAAGGGTGTTCAGAGTACAGGTGCTTCAGATTTTATTCAGCTTCAATTATCACTCACCACTTTAGGTGTGTTTTTTTACACTCAGTCCACCATCTTGGCCAGAATTTATACATGACACTAAATTACATAGGGCTCTCAACAACACCTATGACATAACATTGTTCTTAATGCCCGGTATGTAATTGTTTTGATGCTAGGCATTATGGAGAATACAAAATAAAACAAAAACATTATCTTTATCATTAGGAAAAGTATAACTTAATTGATACTATAAGTCTAACCTCATAATTTAATTGAGACTATAAGTTGTTAGACTCCACAAAATAGTTAAAATAGTTTAAGTAAAGTATACAAAAGTGTTCCTTCAAGATGTTAATTGCCCTAACAGTCAGCAAGTTCTGACATATGAGGATTAACTAGAAGAAAACAAATTATCCACACTAATATTTTGTTAATATCTAAGATGCCTCAGTTTGCATTCTAATCACCTTTGTATATCTTACTTGGAATCCTTCCAAGGCCTTCCTGTTTCTTTTACACAGGGGAGTTAAGAATTAGACCCATTACACTTAGTAAAAGCTATGAAAATTTTTCATAAAAAAATAACAGAAGGGCTACAATCACTTTAGATTTTATAATAATGGAAAATGTTATTTAGAGTCAAATTACCCATTGTAAGAATAAAGCAAGATGTCAGAGTTGGAAAGTATCGTAAGGGTCAAGACAATGCCTTCACTGTATAAAGAAATTGAGGACAAAAAATGATGAAATGGCAGTAACTGGTTCTATATTTCTACCTTTTTGTCCCAGGTTTGTAGTATAATGTGACATCATAATGTCATTTGGACAAATGGAAAAGGGTATCTTCAGGTTTCTTTGTACATTTGGAAACATTTATAAAGGCAAACTCACTGTGAAAGACAAAAAAATTAGAAGACACGTATAAAATATTTCTAAAACTGACTTTTTGACTCACTAACCTGACTTAATGAGAATAGGAATAGGAACATCTGTTTTCAAGGGGTTTTTACATACACTAGAACATTTTTTGTATTTTTTTTTATTATGCTATTATAGTTGTCCCATTACCCCCCCTTTATACCTTCTGCCCTGCACCCCATCCCATCACCCCCACTTTAGTTCATGTCTATTGGTTGTACATATTTGTTCTTTGGCTTCTCAATTTCCTATACTATTCTCAACCTTCTCCTTTTTTTTTTTTGTTTTGTTTTATCAACATTTTCATTTTGAGCATTTAAGGACTTATTTGAATAGTTACTTAGTTTATTTTTCCCCACGTGTTTACCTTTTAGGCAGATCTGAAAATGCTGCCCAGAGTCTCAGGAGAAAGTTCACAGAGGGGTGGGTTACATAATTTGGGTAATTTCACAGTGTATTTTCACAAAGAACTCAGGACCTTGATGTCATTTATATAGAGACACAGGATGAGCCCTCTATAAGGCATATAAATGACTTCTATCCTCACAACTGATAATTTAGAAATGGTAAAAAAAAACCAATATAAAAAATACTTGTTTTCCTGAAAACTATCTTCTTTCTTAGGAGGACAGAATAGAACAGTTCCAGTAGAACCAATAAAACAAAGCATCCTGAGGGGGAAAAAAAATCACAGAGAGAGCAAAACTATACCACTCGGATGATTCTCACCAATAGTATAAGGAAAAGTTACAATGAATGCAGAATATGGTAGGGAGATGTGTATGGTAGCAAGCAAAAGAGGTAAGAGTTAAGAGCACAGACTTTAGAGTCAGCCCAAACAGGGATTAAATCCCAGTTGTATGATTTATGATGTGGCTTTGAGTCAGCTACTTAAGGTCTCTGATTCTCTGTGTGTGGGTCTATAACATCTCCTTTATAATAATCCAGATAAGATGCTTAATATAGCATCTTGCACATAATAACTATTCAATACACACTAGTCATTATTGTTATGCATTGTTAAATATAAATATAATAAAATATTTCTGATCTTAGTGGGAACGCTTTTAGTTTTTCCTGCAAGACAAGGACGTCTGCTTTCACCACTTCTATTCAACATAGTATTGGAAGTCGTAGCCACAGTTATCAGATAAGAAAAAGAAACAAAAGGCATCCAAATTGGAAAGGAGGAAGTAAAACTGTCATTGTTTGCAGATGACATGATAGTGTACATAGAAAACCCTATAGACGCCACCAAAAAACTACTTGACCTAAGAAGTGAATTTGGAAAAACAGCAGGATACAAAGTCAATAGTCAGAAAATCAAAAGCATTTTTGTACACTAGCAATGAAATATCAGAACAGAAATCATGAAAAAAAATCCCATTTTCTATAGCAACAAGAAAAATAAAGTACCTAGGAATAAACCTAACCAAGGAGGTAAAAGAGTTGTACTCAGAAAACTACATAACACAAGAAAGAAACTAAGGAAGACACAAATAAATGGAAGCATAGTCAAGTGCTGGAAGCAACTTAAGTGCCCATCAGTAAATGAGTGGATCAAAAAACTATGGTACATTTACACAATGGAATACTACCCAGCAAAATGAAAGAAGGAGCTCCTACCCTTCACGGCAGCAAAAATAGAATGGGGTACCACTTTTTGATTTTGCCACATTACATATGGTAAGACATTTGAACTATTTATTTATTTATTTATTTATTTATTTAGAAGAAAGAGAGAGGAGCATTGGTAAAAAAGAAAAACATTAATCAGTTGCCTCTTGTATACATCCCTCTGGGGACCGAACACGCAACCCAGGCATGTGCTCTGACCAGGAAATGAACCAGTGACCTTCTGCCTTGTAGGATGATGCCTAACCAACTGAGCCATACTGGTCGGGGAAAAGGTAGGATATTTAATATTAAAAGAAATGAATGGATATTTGATGTTAAATATATGTTCAGAAAGACAGAACAGATTATTTAAGTTGTCTTCAGACATCAAAGTTAATGAAGAAGGGTAAGGACATGTCTGAACTCAGTGAGTTTGCTTTCCAGTGTGAAAAAGAATGGGATGATGATTTCCTTGGAAACTTTTTAAGGCAATGGATACATGTAGTATTCATACCTGTGCAAGTCTGTCATGTGTTTAGTAAAAGAAATTGTGTAAAATTAATAAGCAGTGTAATTTTCAGATGACTATCACCCTTCTTCCAAAGATTAATTAGAAAGGTTTGCCTTCACAGGGGATCTTGGGTTATAAAAATTTCTACTGCCACTTACGTTTGTTCAGGGATCAAATCAATAACAATTATATATACAATATGATATCACAATGTCACATGTCTCATTAGGGTCCATTCATCAATTCTTTCCTATAGTCAATTTTGTTGTTTCAAATATCTCTGGTAGCAGATTTCAAACAAAATGAAATAGAAGGAACAGGTCTATTGTTTTCCCCAGTACTCTTCAGATCACCCACATGTAATTTAATATCCTAAAGGCAGAAAGTATCCCTAAAAGATAACCTACTCCAGCAGAAGAGTTAGTATCTCTCAACTACATGTTCACATACAGAATTTCAAAGCTTTGCATGAGAGAGCAGTACAACACTCCATTACTGATATGTCTAAAATATCTTCTATTCAACCTCACAATATAGCTAAATAATAAAATTTTGTGACTAGATTATTCCATTTATATCCAGGAGGAGATAGAAGGAACTTAATGTGATGAATGTACTCATAAGCCTTACTCAAAATATTTTCTAACCAGGTCAACTGGAAATAGTGTCCTAATGCTCCCCCCTATCTCCTGGCTTGGCTATTTTCAAACACATTTTTACATTGTAACAGAGTGATTTTCTATCAGTGGCTCCTTAGTGCCTTTAAAAATAAAGTCTGAGTTTTGTAATGTGGCATAAACTATCCCCTATTGAGGTCCCAGCTTAATTTACAGATTATCCTCTTAATATCCTCTCCACGAATTCTGTGTTTCTATCTCTTAAATATACTTCAAATCTGTACCTATGATTGGTCCACATTCTTACTGCACTCATTGTGGGTCTCTATTGCTTCTCAATTAGATTGCTAAAATAACCTCCTGACCTCTCTTCCTCCCATCTCTACTCACTCCAATCCATGGGTCATACTGCAAAGAGTGCATCTAAACCACAAATCTGATTCTCTCCTCCAATTAAAAGCTTCCCAGAGCTCTCCATTTCCTGCAGAATAAATGCCAAGCTCTCCTTAGCTTGGTTCACGGGGCCCCTCTAACGCAAGATGTGGGGATTATCAACCTCTTCAGTTTTATCCTCTCATCATCACATCCACATACCCAGTGCTCCAGCCATGCAGATTGCTACAGTTTTCAGCATCCATCATAGTTCTTATATAAATTGGCACAAGCTTTAAACAAAGGCAGAATATAAGAAGGAATCTTTCATCCTGGTGAGTAACTTAAACAGCCAATATTTGGGGGAAAAGAAGAGACAAAATCTACATGCTCTGCTTAATTCCTTGCACAATGCTAGCTTCATGTCCTCCCCTCTGTGGTACAGTTTTTAGTTCCACAACTCTAAATGGCATTTTATCTGGGTTTTGGTTACACAGCTATATAGTTTTGAAAGCATATATAAAGGTTGTGAATTGGTCATATCATTGCTTTCTAGAATCTTCTTGAGTAGGGTTTGCAAAGTTTACACAAGATGAGGAACCTTTACTTCACACTATACCAGATTGTTTGAACCCACTATCCAAAAACATGACCATCTTTAGTAAATACACATTCTTTTTGGGGCCAAAATTTTTAAATTATCTACCACTGGCTCAATTCAAATATGCTTACAGGTGTTCAAACCCCACTAACATTTACTCTGAGTCCAAAGAAACAAGATAACACCCAACTGGGTGTAAATTGATTATACTAGCTTTTATTCTTTTCTAAATCACAAAAACCAGGTACTTTATGCCTAAATATCTCTAGTATATTTTAATGCAGAGATAGCAAAGGTAGGTAAACTTTTTATATAAAGGGCCAAAGAGTAAATATTTTGGGTTTTGTGGGTCATATTGTCTCTGTCACAACTACCTAACTCTGCTATTGTAGTACAAAAGTCCTAGGTGATATATAAATGGATGAGCATAGCCATCTTTCAAAACTTACAGAAAGTCACTTCCTTTACTTACAGAAAGGCTGCTATATACTTAAAACTTGTTTCCCTCTAAAAATTCATATGTTGAAATCAGTTATCCCTTACTGATGATATTTGGAGGTGGGACCTTTTGAAGGTGATTAAATAATGAGTGTGGAACCCTCATGAATAGGATTAATGCCCTCATAAAAGAGACTCCAGAAAACTCTCTCCCTACTCTGCCATGGGAGGACACAGGAAAAAGGCTACCATCTATTAACCAGGAAAGGGGCTCCCACCAGACACTCAATCTGCCAGTGCCTTGATCTTGGACTTCTCAAGCTATAGAATTGTGAGAAATAAATTTCTGTTGTTTATAATTCACCTAGTCTATGGTATTTTGTTATAGCAGCTTGAGCGGGCTAACACAGAAGTGATATGCCAAATTTGGCTCATGGGCTATAGTTTGTTGACCTCAAACTATTTGGACTGTGATTCACATTAACAAATACATTTTGCTCATCATTCACACATCACCCATATATTTACATACATGTATAACTAAAATAAGAATGTAACACAGAAAAATTATTCTTGCTATGTTAAATATACTCCAATATTTTCTATTTCTTTAAAATTCTAGTTGTAATTGATTCTACAGCCCACAAATGAGTGTAACTAGCATTCAAATACTCATTCTTGGATTCATTCATTCATCAATGCACATTTATTAAACAGTCAGTATGCATCACATCAAAAGGCACCATTATAACTAATAGACCCATTGTGTGGTCACTGTAGGAGGAAAGTCACTGTTAAGTACAGGTTCTGAATGCAACTGAGTAAACATTCCAGAGGTACTTTGCATATGTGCTCAAATATGCCAATTTGAATGTTCTGGTTTTGCATCCTTTCCCAACTTAAAGCAGTTTCTCTGCCACTTTTATTCTGCATTGTTGTCTTTAGATGTTCCTGAAAAATTGTGGAATCCCCATGAAGTATTCAGAGCTCAGGAGCAAAGTATATGAGAACTAACAATTGTTTCTGAATGAGGACTATCTTAAGCCTGAGGGACTTTTTCTTTCTGCTTGGCCTCTAAAGTTAATTGATCAATTGATAAAATTGAAAGCAAAAGAAAAGCACAATGTGGGAATCCAAAGGCTCTTTATAACACAGCCTAGAGGCTAAGTGAATGCAAGTTAACAAAGCATCATCAGAATTCATGGAAAGAAATTGCTTGCTTGGTTTACGCCCCCTCCACATTATGACAGCTCCACATCAAGCTTATCCCCAGTGTGGGAGCCTTTAGAGGTCCAAAGCTAAAGAAAGACATATACTATTGAAGAAGGATGGCTTCCACATTAAGACAAGTCTTGCTATGCAGAGTGAGAGAATGGCTGAAAAAAATCTGAAATTTTAAGTTTCAGAGTTATAATTGATATGGTAAATGTTATTAATCTCAAAATATGGACTGTACTCTTCCTCTACAGAGAAGTTAAACTATCAATGGACCAAAGATGCCCTTGAAATAGAATTTAAGCTTAAATCATTTTAATCATAAATGTGGTGATGGAAGCTATGTCTTAGTTCTGGAAATCAGTTCTTGACTGGCAGGGCTGGGTAGCAAAAGCAAACTATTCTTTACAGCTTAGTTGGATACTTTGGGAATTAACAACTGTTCTGTGAGCTTTTACCACAGCTGAGCTGTTTGTGACAGCAAAACAATTTCACAGAGCATAGGGCGACCCTGGCCTGAGAAGAGTCACTGCATTTACTCTGGTACTTAATTTACTCCCAAGATTTCACTATATAATCTATTATTAGAAGCTTTTGAGGTGGAAAGAAATGAAAAGGAGTTGCAAATTCCTAGTTTAGCAGCTCATTTGAAAAGCCCTATCTTACATAACAGAAATAACATAATAGAATTTGCCACCCCTCAGAATACTATCATAAATCTAAATAACTATGTCCCTCTCCATCCTATCCTAAAAGGAAAAGGGTTTTTACAAAAATTCGTGGTTGATTAAATGATCCACATTTCTCAACTGGGTGGAGTAGGAAATGTGGTCATTTTCCTTGGTCTCTACCTAGACCAGTGATCTTAGCAAGTGTTCTATGTTTCACAGATTCAACTTTCCCTTGACTGGGCTCTTTCAAGTTCCAGCCTGGTGTAGAAATGACTAATTTGGTTCTCATGCTCATCTACATTTTCCAGCCACCTAGACTTTATAGTATTAAAGGTGTTAGTTTCATTTCCGTCTCCCAACTCTGTGCTTTATTCCTCAATTGGTTTAAAATCAAGTAGGGAAAAGGTGTTCTGTGGGATTTGGCCCCATAAAGGCCCTCAATACTTTTCTTACTGATCTTGCTTCTAGTCATCGTGTCCTCCAATCCTCCCTCCACACTATTACTAGAGTAATCTTTATATCACAGATCTTACCTTGTCACTACCTTGTTCAAAATATTAAGATGTCTTCACTGATTTCCCTTGTGCTCAAGAAAGCATAGTATACTGTAAGTGAATGAGAATCATGATATTATTATAGGAATGAAGTTTAATGGATTTTATGTATTTTTAAAAATAAATTATTTTTGATGTGTAGACGTTTTTTAGTAGTAACCTTATTTGTTTTCTAGTACTGCCATAAACAGACTGTATAGTATAAAAAATAGAAATTTATTTTTTCACAGATCTGGAGGATGGAAGTTCAAGATCAAGTTATTAGCAGTGTTGGTTTCTTCTAAGGACCTCTCCTTTCCTTTCAGATGGTGGTTCCCTCTTTGTCTTCATATGGTCTTCCCTTTGTGCCCGTGTCCTAATCTCTCCTTTCTATAAGGACACCGCTCAGACTGCATTAGGACCTCACCCGAAGTACCTCAATTTACCTTAATTACCTCTTTAAAGGCCCTGTCCCTGAACACAGTCACAGTCTGAGGTACGGGGGATTAGAACTTCAAAATATAAATTGGGAGGGGGCATGATTCAGCTCATAACAGTAGCCAGCGATTTATTTAATGAAAGCTGCTCACGAATTGCAATTCACCAACATGCCTCAGGATAAAGTACAAATCTTTAAAATGACATAAACATGTCTCCATTTTTAAGGCAATGTCAGCCTTTCCAGCAACATCTTTCACTTCTACTTTTTATACTAAATTTTAGCCTCATTAAACTACTTTCAAATTGTACCTTAATGTTTCATACTGCAGAGTATTTATGTAGAAATTTCTATGTCTGCAATGTCATCCCTCCCTTTATCTTTCTAACAAACTCATATTTATCATTTAGGCCTAGCTCAAACTTCATCTCTTTTTGGACCACACTTTTCCATGTACATCCATTTGATAGAACCCATCATATTAAACTATATTTTATCTTTAGTATGTCTATCTCTCCTACTATACAGAAACTCCTTTGAAGGCACTGGTTTATCCTCCCCAGTGTTCACATGTGCATGGTACAGAGTAAGTACTCAATAAACATTTGTTAATAAGCAGATAAATAATTGGGTTATTAAAGAAAAGTAAACTTGTTTATGGTTCGGTCACTCTTAGCCTATAAGACTGAGTGATATAAAGGGCAATCAAAATGATTTTCCACAAGGCATTTTTGGAAACATTTGTCAGTTAGAATGATGAATAAGAGAAGCCACTGATCTGAACTGCATTAGCATTTATCAAGGGAGGGGATTTTAGCATTTCTTCATAGATCATTCTAGGTGTTTCAGGAATCCAGGTTACACAGTTAAGAATAATGCCCTCAAGGTAGAGGTGGATAATAATAGGCATAAGCCAAGGTCACAATTTTCCAGTCTGAGATTGCATAAACCAAGGCCAAAGTCAAAGGGGAGGGAAAGAGGAGGGAATGAGACAGAGTCCAAGGAGCAGGGCACCCAGGAAGACAGACCATCTGCGGGGTCCTGAGTGACTGAACTAAGTTAGTGGTAGCCTCACATCATTCTGATCCTGGATTAAAATATCACTAATCTCCTCCCATTTGGCCACACTGGTCCCGCACTGAGATATAATTTTTCTTTAATTTTCTAGTCATATATCATTTTTCCAGATGCTCCATGAAGGCAAAATTGATATTTTACACACCTTTGATATGTTATATGGCACATAGAGTTCTAATTCAGATGAGCAAGGGTAACAGTTGTTGATAGACTATGTTTGAAATTCAGAATGAACATCATTTGACATGCAAGTGATGAAGGTAGATGCAAAGAAACAAAGGGACAAAACAGACAAAACAATCAACTGAGCAAGTGAAAATCCCAGTGGTGGGTTTTTCCCAACCATATCCATTTTACTTTAGATACAGCCAAGGGGTAGATAGAGTCTCACCATGAGCTATTTCTTTATATTCATTACAGGATTACAGAACAAACACAGCCTTTCCACAACCTCCATCTCTGATAAATGGGTCTGCTCCCCTGGCTCTCCTTAGTGACAGTCCTTGGTCTTGACAGCCTGACTTTATTTAATTTACTGATCAAGCAGACAGCAAAAGAACATTCTCTATTAAATGGTTTTTTATCATCTGGGGTTATGAAGCTAAATGTCTTTTTAAAACCTGAAATTTAATTAGCACATGATACGCTGTCTGTTTTAGAAACTACTTGCAAAGAGGAAAATGCAAAGATGAAAACTGGCTCTTTGGCTTTAAGTAATGACCAAGAGGTCAAACAATAAAATTAAACTCTATTCTTCCTGTCCACCTCACTGAAACTGCAATGCAAAGCAATATTACCCCAAAGTAGTTTTAGGCTGATGCCTAAAGTTATAGTCATTAAACTATACTACACATGTTGTGCCAAGCAGGTAGGTGATAGGTTATGATTTTCTGCAGTCCATTATGTTTATTACGGAGAAAGCGGCTATCTTTATACCAGTTAGAATGTACTCTGCTCCTATCCAGATCAAATAACTTATTTTTTTCCTCAAATTACAACTCTATGGCCAACTCTCTAATACCAGTCTGTGATAATCACAGCACCCACCATTGAAATCCAGGGAGATTTCAATGAAAATCTATGCACTTTCACATGATTCTCATTTGATCTACAAATCAATCCTGTCAGGAGAGTGTCCTTACATTAACCACTCTTTGCAGCTGAGAAGACTGAGGCTCAGAGACATCGTGTGGTAGGGACTGAATTTGAACCTGGGACAGTGTGATTGAACAGCCTATGCCCTTTCCATTATACCTTGCTATTCCAAGACTTTGCTTTAGCACAAAATTTAGCACTCGATTAGAGGTGTCTTTGTGTTAATTTTTGGTTATTTTATGTCTTTTCCAACAAACTAAAAACCTGTATTCTCTCTCTTTACTCTTGGGCTTCACACACCCAGATGATTCATAAGTAAATAAATGCCCAGGAAGAGAGACACCTGTGAATGTTTTAGTAGAACAGTTAGAGACAATGAATTCTTTAAGGTTGACACAACCTTCAAGGTGGAGGAAAAACATATTAGTGATAGAGCGTACACCCTAATAGCCTCATTAGAAATAAATTTGAAAGCCATTTAAACAAAACCTCAGTGGGAGAAAAGCTGAATAGGATAGGTCAATCAAGCCATTATCTCTATAAATTTAGTAACGTATTACTGTTTCAGAGTCTCAGTAATGTGGAAAGGACCTTATTCTTTAGTAGTTTTTGCAATCCCGTTTTTATTTATTTCCAGTGAGCTGTCTAGCTAAAAGAATGACTCTTCCCATTTAAAGGCTAAATGGAATGTCATTGCCTCTTAAAGATATTTTCAGATCCTTTGGGCAAAATCTTGGCTTTTGCTCTTGTTTCTATATGTAATACTACTTCATTCATATTATCCTGATTTTAGCATTTCCTTATAAATTGTTCTTTTTTAAATGTAATGTCCTTTTATTTCAGACCAGACATGTGTTTCATACTAAAGCAAGACCAAACAGATGAGTGAAGGTGACATGAATGGTGGTTTAAAAAAAATTTAAGTGTAGCCCTGGCTGGCGTGACTCAGGGTATTGAGCACTGGTCTGTGAACCAAAGGGTTGCTAGTTCCATTACCAGTCAGAGCACATGCCTGGGTTGCAGACAAGGTCCCCAGTAGGGGGTGCATGAGAGGCAACCTCACAGTGATGTTTCTCTCCCTCTCTTTCTCCCTCCCTTCCCCTCTCTAAAAATAAATAAATAAAACCCTTAAAAATTATATATTTTTAAAAATTTGTGTATATTTTCGTTGCTCTATGAATTCTTTAGAAGAGATAATGGCTCCTAAAAGCTTTATATAAATGCATTCCAGCTTCATTCTCTTTTAATTACTAGTTTTAATGAAATACAAAAGTTGGGTTTATTTTTAAACACTTTTATTTACAAGTTTGTTTATGTTTAACTTCACTAAGAAAATAACAGTTGGGTCTCATTTAGAAAATTAGTGAAGTTCATGCCAGTAGAAGTCTAAATTGAGGTCCAATTCTTCTCTAATTCCTGAAAATTCTATAAAAGCTGTGCTGCAAGTACCAAAATAACTGATTAATTAAATAGTCCAGTAATTAATTGATTAATTAAGCAATTATTTTTGTACTTGCAGCTCAACTTTTACAGAATTTTCAGCAATTTGACAGGGATTGGACCTCAATTGTAGACATCTTCTGGCATGAACTTCACTAATTTTCTCATCGAGGCCAAACTGTTAATTTTCTTAGTGAAGTTAAACATAAAGAGTTACTACCCTTCACAACAGCATGGATGGAACGGGAGAGCATTATGCTAAGTGAAATATGCCAGGTGGTGAAAGACAGATACCATATGATCTCACCTATAAGTGAAACCTAATCAACAAAATAAACAAGCAAGCAAAATAGAACCAGAGACATTGAAATGAAGAGCAAACTGACAGTAACCACAGGGAAGGAGAGAGGGGGATAATAGGGGGAAAGGAGGGGGAAGAGTCATCAAGGAACATGCATAAAGAACCCATCTACAAAGACAAATGGGGGAAGGATTGAGGATGGGAGGTGGAGAGGGATGGGGTTGGGGAAAGTGGTGGCGGGAAAATGTTGACAAAAAAAATAGATGGGGAGGCTAAGAATAGTATAGGAAACTGAGAAGCCAAAGAACTGATATGTACGGCCCATGGACATGAACTAAGAGGTGTGGGGATGATGAATGGAGTGCAGGGTGGATGGGATGAAGGCAAGAAAACAATGAGACAACTGTAATAGCATAGTCAATAAAATATACCAAAAAGAATTAATGGCTTAATGAGTTACAGACATTTAAAAATTTCCTCTGAGCATCTACCATGCTTAAAACTCTCTGCTAAACATTAAGTAAACCAACTAAGCATAGCTTCTACCCTCAAGGAACAAAGGAATCCCAAACCTTGGGCCCTGTATTATTTAGTAGTTAAATCAAGGATCATTTTTATTTATGTCATCACCACGATACCAAAACACACCTTCCTATTATTGCAAACAACTTTATCAAAGTCTAGATTTTTCCTTCAGAGTTCAGACATAAATGAGGGCAGATTATGGATATTGAATGGCTGAAAAGATGCAAGGATATTGCCTCTTACCATATAAAAGTAAGAGTATTATAAGGGTTCAAGATGACATCCAAGTAGGTGGAACCTGAGTCCACTTGCTCTTGCCCATAATTCAGATTTTCAGCTGATCTTCCAACAACTAACCATAACAATAAATGGAATCTTAGCTAATATGAAGTTTTGAAGCTAAGAAATACAGAAGACACTTAGTACCATCCGGGAAGATGTTATAAGTTAAAGCGGAAATACTCTTTGTGTGGCACCTGCAGCAGTGGAGAGACCAGACTGAAATCACAGCTTATGGGATCCTTCACATAATGGAGCAGGGGCCCTAGTACTACACAGGGATCCCCAATCTGAACTGAGAGAGACTTGGGAAGATATATGAAGTATGGGAGACTGAGGCTACATATACACAGTGAGCGGCATGCCCATAATGGTAGCGCCGACCTGGAAAATTCCAAATAGAGACTCAATCTCCTAAAATGTTCCAGTTGCAACACCTGGGGTCTGTCAGTGGCATCAGCAGACTGCAGCCAGCCATGACCATGAGAAACATTTTGCTTTTGGGGGAAGGGGTGGGTCTAGAGAACCAGACAGTGATTCAGTACTGCTATATAGGTACCACATTGACTCTTTTTTTTAAATTAGCTGAAAAGTGGCTGGGCAAAGACCTCACACACAGGTGCTCATCCATCAAAGAGACCAGACTGAAAGTGTGGTTCATTCCCACTGAATCCAGCTGGGAAGGGAGTTCAGAGAGTTGTACAGCAATGGATTTGCTGGGCCCCACCCAGCTCAGCTAGCAGGCAAGGGGTTTTGCAGAACACAGAGTTCTGGACTGTCTCCTGCAAAGACAGTGGGCTGGGAGTTAGGCAAGAGTTGAGCACCCGAGATTCTTTAGAGCCAGGCAGACCCACCCTATACCTGCAGAGTAAAAATATCTGGGAAGGGAAAGACGTACTCATCCCCCTCCTGCAGAACAGTATGGTTAGGCTCAGGGGCACCCTGCTTGGCACATGTCCACAAGGGAAACAAAGAGAGATGCCAAGGGGGGCTTTCAGATCTTTACTCAGCCATGACAAGACACGCTGGGTCCTTGGGCTGCACTCAACTGAAACCAACAGGTAGAGAATGCAGAAACTGGTGTAGCAAGAGGAATACAGGGTCCTGCACAGCCTAGGCTCTTATACAGAGCTGATATCAGCACCAGGCAGGAAAGAACTACCCCTTTCTATAGATCGGCCCCTCACATGAAACAGACAGCTAACTCATCAGAAACTATACATTATTGGAAATAACCTGGAACAGACCAAGATGTACATTGCAGGAATGGAATAACATACCCACCATATTCCCTGAAGTCTTAACAGCACCTCCAAGGGGAGATCCAGGGGCCCCATCTCCTGATCGCACCAAAAGCCCTCTCAAAAACAGATAGGTCAATGGTGAGGCTAAGACTAATGCCAGGACCACAGATAGAAGCAGGTGGAAGTGGTGCCTGTGGTGCTTTTGATGTTGGATAACCCACCCCTGTGCCTTCTGCTGATGAAAACCCAGCAGGTCAAAGCAGTGAGAGCCATCCCAGATGCAGCCAAGCCTGAAGTAGACAGCGACAGACTGTGCATTGCTTGTAGCCTCGAGCAGGCTGCATAGACATAGACAGGAATGACCTCTGACATTGCCAGAGTTATACCCAGAAAGAGATCTGCAGCCAAGCACTGGACTCTACTGAGACAAACTTCACCTCATTCTTTTGCATTGTTTGCATGGTATTTTATTTGCATATCTTTTTAACATTTTTCCTTTTCTTCAATTTTGTTCCTCTTAATTCACTATGTTTTTTTAAATTTCAAATCTCATATTTTACTCTTCTTTTTTCTTACTCCATTCTCTCATCTCCCTTCCATATATGTTCTTATTTTCATTTTAAAATTTATTTTTTCCTTTCTTCACCTCATTCCTGTCCATTACTCTTACTATTTCTCCTCCCCCTATCCTCTCAAAATCATTTTTCTTTCCTTTAGTGATCTCATATTTTTCTTTTCTTATGATAATAGTATTCTCTTTCCTTCCTTATTATGTTTGCTCATTTGTCATTAATAATGCTGTTGTAGTTAATTATTTTTTTTAATTTTGTTCCTATTTGTTCAATATTTTTTATATCAAAGCTAATATTTTACTCTTCCCTTGTCTTACTCCATTTTACCTTCTTCCTTCCCTTTCTTACTTTTGATTTAAATTTAATTTTCCCCTATCTTTGCCTTTGCCTTTCCCTTGTTTGTATTCCAAACCCTTGTTGTTTCTTCTCACTTTATACTCTCAAAATCATTTTTCTTTCCTTTGATCACCTCATATTCTTTTTTTTTCTGTCTTATACTATGCTGTTCTCTACCCACATTTGTTGATCTTTGCTAATTTGTCATTGATATTACTGTGGCTGATTTTACTAATATTTTTTCTTATTTTTCACAATTTTTTCTTTTTTTATTAATATTTCAAACCTCACATTTTACTCTTCCCTTTTCTTGTGCCATTTTGCCTTCTTCATTCCATTTCTTATTTACATTTTAGATTTTATTTGTCCCTTTCTTCTCCTTGTTTCTATTCCTTAATCTTATTGTTTCTCCTAACTTTACCCTCTCAAAATAATTTTTATTTCCTTTGACTAAAAGAGAAATTCTCACTTTTTTACCTTTAAAATAATATTCTTACTTGCTTTCCATCTTTATCAATCTCTGCTCATTTGTCATTGATATTGCTGTTGTTGCAGGGAGGCAGTTTTGTTAGTGTGGGTTTTGTTTTCAGTATGGCTTTAAGAGTCAAAAAGAATGAAGATAGTTTAAGGTAGTTTTGGGACAACATGAAACAATATTCACATCATACAGATACAAGAAGTAGAAGAAAATGAGCAAGGGATAGAAAATGTGTTTCAAAAAATGACAGAAAAATTCCCTAATATAGTGAGGGAAAAATTCACACAAGCTCAGGAATCACAGGGGGCCCCAATAAAGATGAACCCAACGAGGCCTGCTCCAAGACACATGATGACAAACATGATAGAATTTAAAGACAAAGAAGGAATCTTAAATGCAGCAAGGGAGAAACATCTGGTAACATACAAGGGAGCTCTGGTAAGGATATGGGCTGATTTCTCAACAGAATCACTACATGCCAGAAGCAACTGTCACAAAATATTCCAAGTAATGAAAAGCAAGGACCTGCAAGAAAGACTACTCAATCCAGCAAAACTCTTATTTAAAAATAAAGAGCCTCCCAGACAAAATAAAGCTACAAGAGTACAGCTCCCCCAAAACAGCATTGCAAGAGATACTAAAGGGATTGCTTTAATAAGAAGAATTAATGGGGGGGAGTGGAATACAGTTACAAAGGAAGAAAATGGCAATGAACACGCACTTATCAATAATAACCTTAAATGTAAGTGTGTTAAATGTCCCAATAAAATGATATAGGGTAGCTGAGTGGATAACAAAACATGGCCTGCATACATGCAGTCTACAAGAGAACCACCTAAGAACAAAAGATTCACACAGGCTGACATTGGACAACCTGTGAAAAATGGATAAATTTCAACAAACATGATCTCCTAAAACTGAATCAAGAATAAGCAAAAAACCTGAATAGGTTAATAACAACCAGCACAATTGAAGAAGTAATCAAAAACTCCTTGTACAAAAGCCCTAGATCAGATGGATTCACAGGAGAATTTTGCCAAACAAAGAAGAAATAACACCTTGATTTCTCAAAATATTCCAAAAAACTCAAGAATAGGGAAGACTCACAAAATTTTTTAAAGATTTTTTTTTATTTCTGTATTTTTAGAGAGGAGGGTAGGGAGACAGAACGAGAGGGAGAGAAACATCAATGTGTGGTTGCCTCCTGCACTCACCCAACTGAAGGCCTGGCCTGCAACTTAGGCATGTGCCTTGAATGGAAATCAAACCAGTGACCCTTGGTTTGCAGGCTGGCACTCAATCCCCTGAGCCACACCAGCGAGGGCCCAATCTCCTTTTATAAGGCTAGTATTATCCCAATTCCAAAATCAGGTAAAGACAAAAACACAAAACAAAGAAAATTATAGTCAAATAACTCTGATGAACATAAATGCTAAGATACTTAACAAAATATTGACAAACCAGATCCAGAAATACATTAAAAAATCATACACCATGAACAAGTGGGATTTATTCCAGAGATTCTAGGATGGTACTATATTCACAAATCAATAAATGTAATAAATTACATGAACAAAATGAAGGACAAAAATCACACAATCATATCAATAGATGAAGAAAAAGCATTTTATAAAATCCAGCACCCACTTATGAAAAAAACACACAGCAAAGAGGGAATAAAGGGAACATTCTGTAACATAAAAGACCATATACAAAAACACCTACTGACAACATCATAGTAATGGCCAAAAACTAAAACCATTTTTTAAATCTTTCTATTGTTGCTTATTCACAGCTGTCCCAATTTTTCCCCAGTTGCTCTCCTCTGCCCCACTAACCTCACCACTCCCACAGCCAATCCCTATTCCATTGTAAAAGCATTTCCCATTAGATCAGAAACAAGACAAGGGTATTCACTTTTACCACTCTTATTCAACATAATACGGGAAATCCTAGCCAGTGCAATCAGACAAGAAGAAATAAAAGGTATCCAGTTTGAAAAGGAGGAAGTAAAACAATCATTATTTGCAGACAACACGTTAGTGTACATAGAAAACTCAACAGACTCCACTAAAAAACCACATAACCTAATAAGGATATTAAGTAATGTAGCTGGATACCAAGTGAATGTTCAGAGATCGATGACATTTGTACACCAACAATAAACTATCAGAAAAAGAAACTAGAAAAAAATCCCATTTATCATAGCAATAACAACGAAACTACCTAGGAATAAATTTAACAAAGGAGGTAAAAGACCTGTGCTCAGGAAACTAAAGCACTGAAGAAAGAAATTGAGGAAGATACAAATAAATGGAAGCATATACCATGTTCATGGATTGGAAAAATTAACATCATTAAAATGTCCATATTACCTAAAGGAATCTATAGATTCAATGCAATTCCTATCAAGATCCTAATGATGCATTTCACAGAACTAGAACAAGTACTATAAAAATTTATATAGAACCAAAAAAAAAAAAAACCCAGCATATAGCCTCAGCAGTCTCAAAAAGGAAGAACAGAGTTGGAGGAATCACAATACCTGATATCAAACTATATTACAAAGAAACCATAATCTAAACAGTCTGGTGTTGGCACAAGAATAGACACACAGATCAATGGAACAAAATAGAGAGCCCAGAAATAAACCCATGTCTCTATAATCAATTAATATTTGAAAAATGGGGTATGAGTATACCATGAAGTAAAAAGTCTCTTCAATAAATGTGTTCAGAGAGCTGGACTGGTATATGCAAAAAAATGAAACTAGATTATCAACTAACACCATACACCAGAGTAAACTCAAAATAGATAAAACACTTAACTATAAGTCATGATACCATGAAAATCCTAGTGGAAAACATGGGCAGTGAAATTTCATGTCTGTCACATGGCAAAAGATTTGCTGATATGCCTCCTAGGGTAAGGGGAATAAAGGAAAAAAAAACACAAAGAAAAAAAGCTTCTGCACAGCTAAAGAGACCATTATCAAAATGAAAAGAAAATTCACTGTGTGGGAGAACATATTTGTAAATGATACATCAGACAAGGGATTAATCTCCAAAATATATTAAGAAATAATAGGATTCAACTCCAAGGAGACAAAAAATCCAGTTAAAAAGTAGGCAAAGAACCTGAATAGACACTTCTCCAAGGAAGATATACAGATGGCCCATAGACATAAAAAAGAATGCTGAAAATCACTAGCCATCAGTGAGTTGCAAATTAAAACCACAATGAGATACCATATCACACCTGCCAAAATGGCCATCATTAATAAATCAACAAGCAACAAGTGCTGGTGAGGATGTGGAGAAAAGGGAACCCTAGTGCAACTGTTGATGGGGATGCAGACTGGTGCAGCCACTGTGGAAAACAGTATGGAAATTCCTCAAAAAATTAAAAATATAACTACATTTTAACCCTGAGATTCCACTGCTGGGAATAAAATATAAGAATCCAGAAATAAAAATTCAAAAGAACTCATGCACCCCTTATGTTCATAACAGTGCTAGTTACAATAACTAAGAGTTGGGAAACAGCCTAAGTGACCATCAGTAGTTGATTGGATTAAGGAACTCCAGAACGTTTACACAATGGAATATTATGCAGCATAAAGAAAGAAGGAATTCCTACCTTTTGGGACAGCATGGATGGAACTGGAGACTATCATAAGAGGAATCTAATGAAAAGATAAACTAATGAGCAAAATAGATCCAGAGGCCTAGAAACATGGAATAGACTGACAGTAGTAAGAGGGGAGGAGGAAGGGGTAACTGTTAAGGTGAAGGGATTATTCAAGGAACTTATATGAATGACCCATGAACATGGACAACAGGGTGGCAACTGACTGAGGAACTTGGGGGGTAGGCTGGGTGGAGGGGGAAAAGGGGGAAATAACTGCAACTGCAAAACATAAAAATAATAAATTAATAAATAAAATTACATTATTACTATTTTTGTATATTTAAAATAAAAGGAGTAATCTAAATTGGCACTGCCAGGTTGCTCAGTTCAGTTAAAGTGTTCTCCTAAAATGTCAAGGTTGTGGGTTCAATCCCTGGTCAAGGCACATAAAAGAACCAACCAATGTTTTTCCCCTCCTCTCCCTTCTCTTCTCCTCTCCTCCTCTCCCCTCTGCTCTCCTTCCCTTCCCTCTCTCTCATTTTCCTTCCTCTCTTTCTAAAAATTAATAAATATATTTTAAAGAGAGTATTCTTGGGAGGGCAAGATGACAAAGGACTGAATGGAAGTACACTGACCTCCTCCCAGGACCAATCTGCAATTACAAGTAAATTGCAGAGAAATCACCCAGAACAAACAATTGAACAATAGTGAGAGAGAAGCCTTATAACCTTGGACAGACAGAAGAACAAGCTTCAGCAAAATCTGACTGGTAAGGAGTGCAATGGAGACTCAAGAAGGCTGGTTGGGCACCCATAGGTGGCAGCACTGGAGGGATAATTAAGTGGCTGGTTGGATCCCCTTGGTAAGAGTGTGGACTAAACCCTAAGCAATGATACCCAACCTATAGCACAAGAGAACAAAAAGTACACAGATTACAGCCAGTTGTGAAAAGCAGTAGCATTGCTCACTGTCAGAGATGGGCAGCTGGAGACTGAAAGATCCATTTAGAGGGCCAATGCATAAACTTCCATTTGCAGACACTTACTCTAGCCTTCAACAAAGCAGGAGCAGAGCGGGTTAGAGATGCCTGAGGAGAGACTGGGGACAGAGGCTTTTGAGAACGAACTGGAAGAGTAGCCCCCACCAGGATCCTGATCCTGAGTCATCCCCCATGCTGCAGCAGCAAATCTACTCAGGCAGACCACTGCCCTCTGAGCAGCAGCTTGAGGGGAAACAATAGTTCCAACACCACAAGGGATTCTGTACCACTCTATGGTGCTTAAGACTGAATGCTAAGTGCAGAGTGACTAGATTAACAAATGAGGGACAGAGCCACAGACAGTAGACCCCTGGAAGTCTCCAAAAGTCTGCCTAAGGTCAGATGGGGTCAACATATGACATCACCAGAGGGGGATACAGAAGGAAAAAACAGTAAATACTAGAGGTTACCGAGACGAAATCCACTGTGGTCTTCTCCATGATTTGTGATATTTTCTTTACTGCATAGCTTTTTAACATTCATTTCTTATCCATCAAGTTTGAGCAAATTAAGTTGCTAGATTTTATACTATAGTTTATTTCTATCCTTTCTTATAATAGTCTTAATCCCTTCACAGCCTTATTAGTACTGGTTCATTTGCTGTTGACAGTGGGTTTGCAGGGGGGACATTTTTTTGTGGTTGTAGGTTTGTCTCCCGGGCTTTGACTTTTATTCTGGCGGTTCCTGCACAACAACAAACAAGATGACCTCAGCTGAATGACCCTCAGTCAACCAGATGGAGGGAAGGACCCATCAAAGAATGACCAAACAATAATCTAAACCCAATTACTTCCAGAGAACCAACATAAATGGCATAAAAGGCATCCCAAGAGTGGTGAGTTCAGGAGATCAAGAAGACTGCACAAATGAATGCCAAAGATCTCCCATCATACAAGTGCACACCACAAAGTCAGGAAGATCAATTTAAGAAGCAGAAACAAACAAACAAACAAAAAAGGACAGTCTCAAACTAATAGGAAGACAAAGAAACAACCCCCAATCAAAAGAAAAGTTGGAATCCCCAGAAAGAGTGCTAAATGAAATAGAGGCAAGCAAACTATCAGATATTGAGTTCCAAACAATAGTTCCTTGGGAAGCTCATTGTTCAGTGAGAATTACCAAAAACTAAAGGTAAACTGGAGGAACTTACCGCAAACTATCTCAGCATGAAAAAGGACCTAGAAACTACCAACAAGAGCCATGAGGAAATGAAGAATACAATTTCTGAATTGAAGAACACAGTAGAAGGAATCAAAAGGAGGCTAGATGAAGAGGAAGGTAGATTCGGTGAGCTGGAGGACAAAGTAGAAAATATCTCCCAGAAAGAGCAAGAAAATGAAAAAAAGATTCAAAAGGAACAAAGAGGGGTTAAGGGAAGTGCAGGACAACATGAAACATAATAACATAATGATAATAGTGAAACCAAAAGGAATAGAAGATGATCAAAGGACAGAAACCTGGCTTGAAAAAGTAATGATAGAAAACTTCCTTGCCTAAGGAGAAAAAAATTAACACAAGTCCAGGAAGCACAGAGGATCCCAATCAAGAGGAACCCAAAGAGGCCCACTTGAAGACACATCATAATTAAAATGGCAGATGTCAAAGAAAAAGACAGAATCTTTAAGCCAGCAAGTGAGAAACAGAAAGAAACATACAAGGGAGCCCAGATAAGTCTAGCAGCTAACTTCTCAACAGAAACACTATAAGCCAAAAGAGAATTGCAAGAAAAATTCCAAGTGATGAAAAGCAAAGGCCTGCAACAAAGACTACTCTACCCAGCAAGGCTCTCAGTTAAAATGGAAAATGAAATAAGGAGAGTCCTATACTAGGCTAGGACTAGGCTAGGACTAGGCTAGGAAGGCTAAAAGGATACACCTCCACCAAACCAGCATTGCAAGATAGGCTAAAGAGTCTACTTTAAGAGGATGAGAAAAGGAGTGAGAGAGAAAGGAACACAGATACAAAGAGAAAAAAATAAATAATTACCTATCAATAATAACCTTAAATGTAAATGGATTAAATGCTCTAATCAAAAGACAAAGGGAAGCTGAATCAATAAGAAGGAGGACCCACACATATGCTGCCTACAAGAGACCCATGTCAGAACAAAAGACCTATACAAACTGAGAATGAAAAGTTGGGAAAAACTATTCCAAGAAAATGAACAGGAAAAAAAACCTGGGGTAGCAAAATTTGTATCATACAAAATAGACTTCAGAACAAAGGTCATAAAAAGATACCCAGAAGGACAGACATTTCATAATACTCAAAGGAAGAATCCATCAAGAAGACATAAACATTCTAAAAATATATGCACCCAACATAGGGGCATCCAAATACACGGAATGTCTTGGAGGACTTCAAGAAATATATAGACAGCAATGCACTTATAGTAAGGGATTTTAACAAACCACTGTCAAAAAATGTATAGATCTTCTAAGCAAAATATCAATAAAGATATTGTGTACATGAACAATGCATTATATTAAGTGGACTTAACTGATATATATAGAACCTTTCATCCAAAAAAAGCAAAATACACATTCTTTTCAAATGTACATGGAACATTTTCAAAGATAGACCACATGATAGGACACAAAACAGGACTTAACAAATTCAAGAGAATTGAAATCATAACAAGCATTTTCTTAGACCACGTGTGCTTGACACTAGAAACTGACCTCAAGGAAAAAAAGAAAATTCAAACACATGGAGACCTAATAGCATGCTATTCAACAATGAATGGATCAATAATGAGATCAAGGAAGAAATCAAAAAGTTCCTGGAAACAAATGAAAATGAACACACAACTTTACAAAACCTAATGGACACAGCAAAGGCAGTCCTGAGAGGGAAGTTCATAGCAATGCAAGCCTACCTCAAAAAGATAAACATTTCAAATCAACAACCTAACACTACATCTACAAGGAATCAAAAAAACAACAGCAAACAAAGCTCAGAGCAGTTAGAAGGAAGGAAATAGTTAAAATCAGAGAAGAACTGAATGACATAGACACTAAAAGAACAATTGAAAGGATCAATAAATCCAGGAGCTGATTCTTTGAAAAGATAAACAAAATCAACAAGCCCTTAAGTAGACTCATCAAGAAAAAGAAAGAACCCAAATAAATAAAATCAGAAATGAAAGAGGAGAAATTACAACAGATACCAGAAATACAAAGGATTTTAAGAAATTACTATGAACAACTATAAGCCAAGAGATTTGAAAATCTGGGTGAAATGGACAAATTTCTAGAAACATGTAATCTTCCACAACTCAATGAAGAAGAAGCAGAGAGCCTGAACAGACCAATAACACCTAGTGAAATTGCACCAGTAATCAGAAAACTCTTGACTCAGAAAAGCCCTAGACCAGACAGTTTCATAGGAGAATTTTACAAAACTTTTAAGGAGGAGCTAACCCCTATCATTCTTAGACTATTCCAAAACATCCAAGAAGAGGGAAGGCTCCCAAAATCTTTTTATGAGGCCGGAGTCATCCTAATCCCAAAACCAGATAAAGACACAACAAGGAAAGAAAACTACAGGCCAATATCACTAATGAACATAGACAATGAAATCCTCAAGAAAACATTTGCTAACCAGATCCAGCAATACATTAAAAAGATCATCTACCATGATCAAGTGGGAATCATCCCAGGGATGTAAGGATGGTCCAACATTTGCAAATCAATAAAAAATATATATCACATAAGCAAAAGGAAAGTCAAATATCACATGATCATATCAACAGATGCAGAGAAAGGATTTCATATGGTACAGCACCCATTTTTGATAGAAAGCACTCAGCAAAGTGGGAATAAAGGGGGCACAACTCCACAGAATAAAGGTCATGTATGAAAAACCTAGAGCCAACATTATACTACATGGGCAAAAACTAAAAGCTTTCCCACTAAGATTGGGAACAAGACAAGGATGTCCAATTTTACCACTTCTTTTCAACATAGTATTGGAAGTTCTAACCACAGCCATCAGGCATGAAAAACAAATAAAAGGCTTCCAAATTGGAAAAGAGGAAATAAAACTGTCATTGTTTGCAGATGACATGATAATATACAGAGAAAACAAGATACACTCCACTAAAAAACTACTCTACCTAATAAAAGAATTTAGCAAAATGGCAGGATACAAAGTCAGTATTCAGAAATGAAAGGCATTTTTGTACAACAAAAATGAAATATCAGATTCTTAAATCAGAAAAAAAATTCCATTTGCTATAGTAACAAGAAAAATAAAGTACCTAAGAATAAACCTTACCAAGGAGGTAAAAGACCTATACTCAGAAAGCTACTCAACACTGAAGAAAGACATTAAGGCGAGGTCCCCAGTTGGGTGCATGAAAGAGGAAAATGATCAATGTATCTATCACACGGAAGTTTTTTTTTCTCTTTCTCTATCCCTCTCTTCCTCCCTCTCTATAAATATATAAAATATTTAAAAAAATAAATAAATACCAATAACATATATTTCTATATGTTACCTCACGGATATACAACAAATATTTCAAAAATTTATATGGAACCATAAACATCCCCAAATAATTGCAGCAAATTTGAGAAAGAAGCACAAAGTAGCAGGGATCACAATACCTGACATCAAACTATATTACAAGACCACTGTAATCAGAACAGTCTGATTCAGGCATAAGAATAGACACATAGATCAATAGAACAGAATAGAGAGTGCAGAAATAAATCAAGGTCTCTAGGGCAATTAATATTCAACAAAGGGGGTAGAAGCATAAAATGAAGTAAAAATAACCTCTTCAACAAATGGTGTTGGGACATCTGGACAGTTTGATGTCCCATCGAATTTAAAAGCTTCTGCATAGCTAAAGAAAACATCAGCAAAATGAAAAGGGAACCAACCATATGGGAAAATGTATTTGCCAATGAAAACTCAGACAAGGATTTGATCTCCAAAATATATAAAGAACTCACATGACTCTACTCTAGGAAGAGAAAGAACCCAATTAAGAAATGGGCAAAGTTCCTGAACAGACACTTCTCCAAGGACATACACAGGGCCCAGACACATACAAAAGGATGTTCACCATTACTAGCCATCAGAGAGATGGAAATTAAAACCACAATGAGATACCATTTCACACCAGACTCAATGGTCATCATAACCAAATCAACAAACAAGTGCTGGCGAGGTTGTGGGGAAAAGGGAACTCTAGCACACTGTTAGTAGAATGCACACTGGTGCAGCCACTGTGGAAAACAGTATGGAATTACCTCAGAAAACTAAAAATGCAACTGCCTTTTGACCCAGCAATTCCACTGCTGGGATTATACCCTAAAAATCCGGAAACACCAATTCAAAAGAACTTATGCACCCTAAAGTTCATAGGAGCACAATTTACAATAGCCAAGTGTTGGAAGCAACTTAGGTGCACATCAGTAAAATAATGGGTAAGAAAACTGTGGTACATTTACATAATGGAACACTATGCAGCAGAAAGAAAGAAGAAGCTCCTACCATTCACTACAGCATGAATTGATATGGAGAATATTACACTAAGTGAAATAAGCCATTTGTTGAAAGACAAGTACCATATTATTTCACCTACATGTGGAGACTCATCAACAGAACAAACAAGCAAGTTAAATGTTACCAGAAACATTGAAGTGAAGAACAAACTGACAGTGAACAGAGGAGAGGGGGGAGGTGAAGATGGGGGAAATAGGGGAAGGGTGGCCAAGGAACACATATGGGGTATTTGTGGACAAATTAAAGGTGGGTGGGGTTGTGGGTTGGTTTAGGGGGAAGTGGTGGGGGAAAATGGACAAAACTGTGCTTCAACAAGAATAATTTTTTTTAAAGTTTTCCTGAATAAAGTGGGTACTCAATACATGCTGTTAACTGAATGTACTCTTACTAGAGAGTGTCCTTTGCCTGTTAGGATTCCATAATTATACACAGGAAGTCAACAGAAAAAGGTAGACTATTTCTTTGAATGTTTTCCCACATAACCTGTGTGGAATTCCATTGTGCTTCTTTGTGCATGTGTGCCTAAAATCTATATGGTGATCCATGAATCAGGGTCACATTTCACACGAAGGGACGATTATTAATAATTATCCCTGGGATTTTGTTTGAAAGGCAAACTGACAATTTTGAATTAGTATTTTCATTTTCATCACTCAATAACACCTTTTAAAAGAAAATCATGGCTACTCAGTGACCTACACAACAGTTTCTGAAAACCTGAATGTAATCAAGCATAAGATCTGAGTTAGGTAATTGCATTCTGAATACAAGTCATTAACAAAGAATTTAAATAAGCTAGTTCTTGACAAAACCTGTTTATAAAAATTTTAAATTGTGCATAGATTAAAGACAGCTCCAATAACTTCCTCGTGTTGCCCAGATGACCCTTCCAAAATTTTATTTCATTAGATCATTCTTATGCTCAAAGACTTTCATTAGCTAACCATTGTCTTAAAAAAATGATTTCAGATTTCTCTGCCTGTTTCTCTACTTTCACAGTTCAGTGCCACCTATCCTGCTATACTATTTCCACTACCTTTCAACACAAGTCCTCTGGTTCTGCTAAGCCATGCTCTTCAGTGCTCCCTCACAACATTTAGAGTGCATAATGCCACAGAGATTTTATTCAAGTTTTCATCCTGTAATCACTTCCTCTACCACAGGACCACCACATTCTTTTTTACCAGTCCTTGTGGGTTCAGCTCAAATCCCACTTTCTTTCACAATGCTTTTCCTTATACCTGTCCACCATAATGGCTAACTGTCCCTACTATGGGGTGTCCCAGCTCTTTGAATTTTTACTCAGAATTACTCTATTCTGATCATGTAAGGATGCTGCTTCTGATACCAGTTGGTATCGCCATTCATGTAACACATAACCATATCCTTTTTGATATATTACAACTTTATATACATAGTATTCATCACAGCAACTAAACTGTGAGCTTTTCAAGAGCAAGAATAATGATTCCTTCTTTTTAATATTCTCTGTATTATCTAGTATTGTGAAGCTTGACTAATAGTTAGGCACTCAAATACTTGAGTTGAATTACATTCAAAAACTGCCTTTTCTTTGGAATATATCTGTTAAGTGCCCATATGCAGATGTGAAACCAAAGGGAATTTTAATTCCCTGCAAGTAAGTTATAGCACATGCTGTTGGCGCCCCAACCAAATCCCCTTTACTGGGCCTTTGGTTAGGGTTGATCGCTAACAGCTTTACTGCTACATGCTTCTCAGGAGCCGACAGGAGCTCCTCACCTGCATGTGCCAGGGAGGTTACAATTCTCATTCCAGAGGCAACCTATACCTAACAAATGACAGATACAGTGGTACAAAAGTCCATTCTTCTTGCCTCTGATCAGGACAAACTCTTTGATGCAATTCATGTTCCAAAGGCCCCAGTGAGGTAAGGCTATGCTTCTCCTGAAGCCTCACCCTTACTTAGCTCCTTCTCCTGCCTATATCCTGTTATCTTTACTCCCTTATAGGTTTGTCTTGAGCTCATTCCCTCAATAAACCATTCGCACAAGAACCCTAATATCAGGCTTAGCTTCTAGGAAATACTACCAAAGATACACATATTTCTATAATAGATAACAGAGCCTTGAGTTTAAGAGAAAAAACAATGTGAAAGTAGACAAAATGAAATATCCCACAATAAGCAATTTAGGGCTGACATATTAGATATTAGCTAGCATTATATAATAGCTTTTGAAAATATCACAATGATTAATATGAGGTAAATAGAATTGGATAGACATGTTTAATGTTTTAGTTTCTTGAAACCAAGGGAATCAATCAAATGCTATGCTAAACATACTTATTCTAAAAACTCCTTTCTCTTGGAGGAATATATCCCTGTTGATTTTAAAGTTATCATGACAAGCGCATTTTTAAAAATATTTATTTATTTATTTACTTATTTACTTACTTATTTTCAGAGAAAGGGAAGGATAAAGGGAGAGAAACATCAATGTGTGGTTACCTCTCGCATGCCCCCAACTGGGGTCTTGGTCTGCACCCTAGGCCTGTGCCCTGATATGAATTGAACCTGTGATCCTTTAATTCACAAGCCGACATTCAATCAACTGAGCCACACCAGCCAAGGCACAAGTGCAGTTTTAATACAATATACATCCAAAGCTATAAAAGATGAGGTTCACTTGCTTATACATTATATAGAAATTTCCAATAACACCAAACACATCAGGTGGACTCCTATACAGGCAGACAAGGGAAGAGAAATACTCTTGAAGAAAAAATGAAAAATTTCTCCTTTGATTGTATCTCTAATTGCATTCCAATGTCATGTTTACACAAGACTAATAAACTTATGTAGGCTTCAATTACACATAGGCAGGATACTTCAATTACACATAGGCAGGATAGTAGGAAGAGATCAGAAAATCTGGATAAGGTAATGCATTTTAAAATAAATTACAGAAAAAGTAAGAGAGGATAATTTAATTTGATAGCATATAAGGAAAGATACCTGAAATGGATTTTGATGCAAAGTTGGTTAAAAAAAAAACGAATTGTATTCTCAGCTAAGAAAAATAGAGTACATTACAAAGGAAAAATCCTAATCAAGGTCTGCGAATGAGATCAGGGACCAGAATAAATGTGTAATATTTAAGAATTAGTGATAATGTTAGCTAGAGTCCATTTCATTTAAAAATCTAGCACCAACATGTAGTAAAAGACAGTATAATTTTGAAACTTAGAGTAGATTCTGTAGTTGGATTATCTATATGAGTCCCTGACATGTTAGCTGTATGACCTTGGGCAAATTTCTTAACCTCCCTGTTCCTTAGTTTCTTTATCTGCAATGTGAAGTTCTTAATGGTGCTCTGCCTCATAGATTTATTGTGAGTTTTAAATAATTTAATATGCACAAAGGACTTAGAATACAACCTGATGCATAATTATCATTCAATAATTATTAGTTAGCTAATTTAAAAATGTGTTTATTAAGAATCTTTAGCCCTGGCTGGTTTGGCTCAGTGGATTGAGTACTGGCCAGTGAACCAAAGGGTTACTGGTTCAATTCCCAGTCAAGGCACATGCCTGGGTTTTGGGCCAGGGCACCAGTAGTGGGCGCATGAGAGGCAACCACAAATTGATGTTTCTCTCCCTCTTTCTCCTTCCCTTACCCACTCTCTAAAAATAAATATAATGTTTTTTAAAAGAATCTTTAAATTTAGCAATTTAAATAAACATTTCCTTCTTTGAAAAAATCTTCAAAAATTTAAAAATATTCAATAAACTACTTTTGCAGAAAAGTCAAACCACATGGAATAAAGAAAGAGATACTGCCACCTATAACTTTCACTAATTTCAGATAGAACAGCTAAGAAATATTTTTTTAATTTAATAATTATCTTCAAAAGCACTTCCAAGTGCTATGTATTTTCCTAGGATAGTCATTTCAAGTAACTAGGCAAATAAATAAATAAATGAGAAGGCCAAAAGCAGTTGAAGTACTGCTACATATCTTCATCAGGTTTGGTAGTTCATGGAATGGAATGTGGGACAAAGATAAAGTGATATAAAGATTGTTTTTGTTGGCAAAAATCTATAATTATTATGAGGAACCATCATGTATTAAACACACATAAAAGGCAATAGAGATATAAAAAAGCTATTAGCACTCTCCCTGTCCTCAAGAGAAAAGCTGTCTAGATGTGGTAACAAAACATACATACCACAATAATAGCTGCCATGAGCAGTATAGTGCTAATAGAACTTATATTACAAGAGTGCTATTGTCATTATCAGCAATGGAACTAGCTTTCCATTCATTATCATGTGACATCTTAAAGGATATAAGAGAATGTGTACATATATTCTTCCTTATTGTCTCTTTATTATACATCTTTAAGATAGCCTTAGACCTGTATGATAAAAGGGATTGAGATATAGAGAGATTAAGGAAACTGAACATGGATACCTAAATAATAAGTGGAAGAACAGAAATATGAACCTTGACTCTACACTATAATGTTATGGATGCTGTATAGGTTAACAACAAGAATGAAACTGATGGCTGAATTTTCCTGGGGAAAGTTATCTGTAGGATGCATGATAGATGCATTAAAAATCCGTAGAATTCTGTTAGGGGCATAAGACTACAACATTACTGATTTATTTCCCAGTGAGAACAATAGCACACATGTATACTTTGAGTAAAAACACCACTGTTGTCTCCTAGTAAGATAGTGACAGGGATGACACAGTATTAAGATGATTAACAGATACCATTCCGCATAGGCTAATAATATATTTTTACTCAACCAGACTTTCCCCTTTCCTCTTCATCTTTTTGGATGATGGCAGGTGGTAAAAGTTGAGTTATACCTATCTGCAGGTCTACTGTGCAGTATTCATGAATTAGTTGAATATGACCTACTCAGCCTTTGTCCATTCTGAATCCCCTCATTACCCTGTCCTTTCACACTCAGTCATACCCATACACTGCCAGGAATTACATTAACTAACTGTTAAACATCCTCTAAATATATCATTTTGATATCAGGAAACAAGGCTAGTTTACCTCAGGTAATAAAATTAACACAGGAAACTGGATTAAGAAAGACATGAGTCCGAATCCCCACTCTACATTTAACTAGCTGCATGACTATAATCAGGTTATTTAATTTCTCTGAGCTTCAGTTTTCACATAAATAAATCAGGAATAATAATATTTGCTTCTCAGGGTTGTTCTGAACATTGACAGAATGCTATATATAAAATACCTGTCCATGTAATAAATACTCTAAATAAGAATTGATTCACTTTCCCACCCTCTTTATGGTTATACCATATGATGGTAGGTCATGTTAATCATAAGGAATTGTATTTAAATAGCATGATTTCACCCACATCTTATCCAAAAATCAATACATTAAAATACCATGTTATGATGTAGCTCTAGTGAATGGTACATTCAACAGAAAAAGCAAATTACATCACATAAATGAACAAAAGTTTAAATCAAAACATTTCTTGGATATTAAAGTGCTCACCACCAAACAGACAAACCACTATCTGTTCTTATAATCACTGTCATATTTTTCTCAGTCCTAGATATTCAGTTTCTCTGCAAGAAATTTACAGGTTGCCATACTAATTGTTTTCAGAAGAGGCATAATGTAATTGATGACCCAAATACATAAGAAATGAAGAAAAATTAATTGGGAAACTTGGGGCCTTGTTAAAATGACTTTCTGTAGTAATTTCTTTCTGTCTTTGAACCAGGAAACTTTTGTCACTGATACTTTTTTCTAAGGTGCTATTGTTTCCTCTGAAAATATATTAAGAACTTGTCTGTAAAAAAAAAAACAAGCTAATTAATGAAATAGAAATGTCTTTGAGAATACTTATTTAAGAAACATGTGCCAGTTATAATGTTAGATGCTTTTACATATAATATATCCCTTAATCCTAACAAAAATGAGTGAGGTAAATATTATTTCTATTTTACAAAGGGGGAATCTAAAATGCAAATAAGCTAAGATATAGAATTCCTCTTAAATATTTAGTGAGTTTCTAGTAGTGAAAGTTTGTAAACCTAGTGATTCAAATGTCAAGCATAGTATCCTTTCTATTCCAAGTGCTACGAAAACCAGACCTGTGATTAATCCAGCTCTCAATGCTGTTGCTGGAGGTCACAGTAGAACATGGAAGCAAGGGTAAAAAACTAGAGCTCTAGAACAAGGAACAGTCTAGGACTCAAGGATCAGAAGGCATACCTGATTCAGAATTTGAGGCAAGTTAATGAATTAAATCTGGCAAGCACACACAACTCTGAAAACACGTAGGACAAAGCATAACAGGTCAAGTCAAGGAAAGACATGGCAACCTAAAACACCTAAATACTAGAGACTAAGGCAAATAGTCAAGGAATCTGGAAATTCACAAAAATCAAAGAGCAGGCTCAGTAGTCAGGACAGACATATGGTACCAATAACAAGGTATGTTCAAAACCAGTATAGCTCATTTCCTGGTGAGGTAGCTTCTCATAAACTTTAACCAGGACAAAAGACAGTTGTTGAAAGAAACTAATTGGTATCTCTCTCTCTAATATTGATATTAAATAATCAGTTGATGGACTTAAAGCACATTTCATCTTTCATACCTCATACCAATCAAACTCTTCTTTACCTGAAGAACCCACTCAGGGCGAAGAACTGATCAAATATTCGAACTCTTATTGGTTGCACAAAGGCTGCTTGGGTAGAGAATAAAAACTACATGCTTGTAGGAAATTTTGAAGCATTTTTGAAAAATCACAAAGCTTGCATTTATATTGACAGGTGAATAGGCAGAAGACATTTCAGGATGCTAGGGAAAAAATCATCCTTCAACAAAAGGGACTTGTTTCTAAGGGAATAAGAACTAAAAGTTATTAGCTCATTGTATTGAAAGGACAGCAATAACATCATGAAAACAGTGTAAATCACAAAAGCATGTATGGCTTAATGTTATTATATGGAAACATATTTCACTGAGGTAAATATAATGAATGGACATGCTTCATTCTCTTAAGTACATAGTTATAAGGACAACATGCACGGGGAGAGTATTGGCTATACTATCAATGAATATGCTGATAAATGAATTTCAATGGAGCCAAATCTGCCCATTTCTCAGAGCTACTTCTTTGAAGTAAACTTGATAAAATAAAAGTACCTTGTATTTTCTTCCTTATCATAATAAAAAATGACTCCCATCTTCTGCTGATGTAAAAAGAAATGGCTAGGTTATGTGGGCCAACATAATCAAATTCTTTTGTTTCTTGGAACCACATTTTTTTTGCTTTTGTTTAGAATAGCATTCTTTAAATTCCTGCCTCTAATCAAGGTCTTCATTCCACTAAGGTCTCCGGCTCTGAGCAAGCTCAAAATGTCTTCCATGTGCAAGTCAGTATGGCTCTTCAGTAAATAACAACAGTAACCATAACAGATACTACTTATTAAGCACTAACTATATGCCAGGCATTGTGTTATACATTTTTTCTCATAGAAGTAAAGGATGTCTCCCTGTTGTTGTCAAAGGCTAACCTTTCCATCTGTACTCTGGATTCTATTCCTTCCTGTTTTCTCTTCCTTGACTTCACCTTCTCTAATGGATCATCTCTATTGGCATGTTTGCCAATAGAGATTTCCATATTTCAAAAAAGAGATCCTTTCTTGGTGTCACATCCAGATACTATCTAATTTATCTATGTTTCTTGTATAACCAAACTCCTGAAAAGGATCAAATCCAATGGATGTTTCTCTGTCCTCATTTTTCTCAGTTGACCATTGACCATTTTTCTTGAAACCTTCTTCCATGTGAGCTACCATGAAATGTAGGTCTCCTTCATTTCTTTTTGCCATACATGTTAGCCTCCTTTGCTGCTTCATTATCATCTATGCCCCATGGATTGACCCTGGGCCCTTTTCCTTCTGTTCCTAAATTCTGTCCCTTGCGTAACTCATCCTAGTATAACAATCTTAAAAATAAGTATATTGACTATTATCAAATATATATTCCTGGTCCATAATTCTGTGAACCCCAGACTCACATGCACATGCATGCACACGTACACACACACACATTTCCAAACTTGAAGCCTTTATATTGATATACCACAGGCATTTCACACTTAACACATCAAAAACAAACTTTGCCATTCTCCTGACTTAGACACAAATCTATTTCTTACCCAATTTTCTCCATCTTAATAAATGGTGCCATGACAGAGACAGTTGTTTAAGCTAGAAACCTAGAACCTAGAAGTCATTCTTTATACCAGTCTCTACATCTATTATATTTATTTATTTAGTAGTAGTAGTTTGAATAACATTCACATAAATAATAGTAAGAGGAAGCAGCCCTTCTTGAGTGCCTAGTACATGTCAGGCACTGTGCTAAGTGTTATACATATATTAATTCATTTAATCCTTATACCAAAATTTTGAGGTACTATCATTTTTCCCATATTATAAATGGAAAAAAAATGTAGCAAGAAGATGAAATAATTTTCCTGAACCCACACATTCCATTAAATGGTAAACTTGGGATTTGAATCCAAGGTATCAGTTTCCAGAACTCATCCCCTTAGCCACTACACTAGGATATCTTATTTTAGTTTGATTTATACTGTGCCCCTGTACTTATATTGCTTGCTTAGGGAACAAAAAAGGCTTCAATGAAAATCCCCCTGTCATTCTGTTAGGTTTCTAAAATATGTGTATACAATACTACACATGTGGAAAGTTAAGCTCAGAAAGGTTAAGTAACTTAAGATCATAAAGCTAGTGAGTGTTAGAGTTAAAATCCAACCAACTCTTCATGATTCCAGAGGCCAAAAATTTAACTGCCAGTCTATTTGGACACCTTGTTGAGTTTGTTACACTAACAAATCAAAATTGCCTATCCATTATGCGCTTATCCATCACTACACCTCAGATGGTCAAATCACAATAACTTCTTATTGGACAAAGAAAGCTTTGCCTTAGGATCATAAAGTCATTAGCAGTTATTCTCAGTTTTAAATCCATGTTTCTTTGTAAACCTTTCTGAGAGAGATGAGGCCCCTATGGGGAGAGAAAACTACTTGAAGACCAAGACCATAACTAATGAAAGCATTCCTTGTCTGCATGGCTGGTTATGTGCCTCCCTTCATGTATAAAGATGAGAGTATTGAAGCACTATCAGTAGGACAGAAACTCAGGAATTATTTCTCCAATAACAGAAATGGAGAACTGGTATACATCTAGTTTTTTTTTTCTAGGTTCATCTAAACTAATTCTATAAAATAGCCTCAGGATAGAGAGCACAAACTGTAGTCGCAAACTAGAATTACACTGTAATCCACTTAAAAATCAAATAAAAAATAAAACCCATGGTTCTGGTCAAAATAATTTACAAAGAAGTCAGATGAGTTATGTAGTATCCTCAAAAATACTTTTTTTCTAAGGATGCCATATATCAAAGCACTGAGAGATTGGAAACATGGAGAAGCTCTAGGAAGGGTATTGGCTATGGGGAACTATTAAAATAGTATCTTGAAACATGAAATCTAACTAGAATGGGACTAAATATTGACAGAGTTTCCTAAACAGAATCTATGCCTCCCAAAATATATATTCTAGGCTTTGTTATTTATTTTATTAATTGCTCAGTAAAAAAAAAAAAGTGTCTGATAGCAGCAGAGCAAAAGGAAAAGTCTAAAAACCAAAAACAATGGGGAAAAAATGAGAAAGGAGGGATGGAGGGAAGTGGTCCAGAATTAAGCAGAAGGATATGAATCCAAGCATGAAGGAAGCATTAAAGAGTTAGCTTTGGGAATAGAAGGTTAAATGTAACAATATTCATAATATTGTTTACATGGACTTTATTTTATACTATATCTCGTCACAGAACTAAGAACTAACTTTTACTCTAAAATGAAACAAATACATTACATGTACAAAATGATATATTCATATGCACTAGAAATCATAAAATTATTTTAAATAGCATGACTAGGATCTTAAGCACTCAGTGATAAAATTTACATAATATTTTTATATCTTTAGAAGGGCATTAGCTCTCATTCAGTGTTTCCTAACCCATGTCTCCTATGTCATCTGCATACTTTTCAACCAAGTTTGTCCACATGTGGTTGATTACTTTGACTAAGGAAACTTTGAGCCAAGCAATGCAGGAAGCCTCTAGAAGCTGGAAAAGACAGAGAGATGGATTCTCTCCTACTGCCTCCAGAAAGGAATGCATACCTGCCCACACTTTGTTTTATCCTGGTGAGACTCATTTTGGACTTCTGGCTTCTAGAACTGTAAAATAACAAATGTGCATTGTATTAAGTCACCAAGTTTGGTGTAATTTGTTACAATGGCAATAGAAAATGAATATATCCCCCTTGCCCATGGGTGTCTTAGACCTTTCTCTTTATCCACTACTGATCTCACACAATTTTTGGACTGAGGACATCTATTGATTTGGCCAAAAAGTTCATTTTTTTTTTCAGTAAGATGGCTCTAGTAGTGCTTAATTGTCTTTAACTTCATTTTAAACAATTTTGTTAGATTGTATTGTGACAGCTGTCATATCAGCATGCATTTAAAAAACTTATCAAAATTGGTAATTTTTGCATAGTCATTTTAATATCGAAGATGGAAGAAAATATGTGACTTTTTGACATATTATGTTGTATTATTTCAAGAAAGGTAAACACACAAGTGAAACACAAAAAAAGATTTATGCAGTGTATAGAGAAGGTTCTGTGACTTATGGAACATGTCAAAGTGTCTGCACACTTTCGTGCTGGAGATTTCTCACTTGATGATACTTCCCAGTTGGGTAGACCATTTGAAGTTGATAGCAATCAAATTGATGGCAATCAAATTGAGACATTAGTTGAAGACAATCAACATTATACCATGTGGGAGATAGCCAACATATTCAAAATATCCAAATCAGTAAAGCTATTGGTGAAAATGAAAAATGTGTTCCTAATTTAAGGAAAAAAACTAAATGAACATTTTAGCCAATGCACTACAACTCAGTCTCTCATCTTGGTTTCCCAAACACAGGTTGCAAAGACCAAGGGATGTCTTCATCTTCACACATTGCTTCCTCTATGAGCTATTACCATTTAGTCTCAACAATCCAAAAATCTGATATAAATAATTTTCAGCCTCAAGTGATATCTGTCCCTTTTGTTTAAACCATATTCCAACTTTCTCATAGTATTGCCCTACCATGTTATTGTCCTTTCTTCCTTCAGGGCTGGTTAAGTGGGTAAAGTACAAAAAAGAATACAACCACTCATTAAGAACATAGCTTGTCTCTCAATTTCCTGATGTAGAGACAAGGCAGAGGCATCCTTGTATAATGAAGACTGCCATACAAAGGGGCAGGGCTTGATATGGATAAGTGGATGTTTAATCTAAATCCATGCCTTCATACTGGTATGTAAATAGAAAGAGAAGTAAGGGAGGGAGATTAAGGAAGAATTATCATTAAAAATTATAGTGGTCTCTAATAATCAAGGAAAGACAGGTAGTAATCCAACAATCTTCCTTTGTGCTAATCTATTTGTACAGTAAAGTGGCAGGTCTCATTTATTTAATTAATTATCTATTGAATGACTAACCTGTATTCCTACTCTTCCGCTCAACTCTGAGGGTGTTAGAAAATAAAGTAGGGTCACAGTATCTCTTTCCTGAGGGAGCTTGTAATCATATTAGGGAAACAAAGTCAACATATATTAAGGAATTAGAAACTAACTCAATACAATATATGATCAAGAGCTTTAGCCTATGACTCTTATTCACTATATCATACAATTCAGAGAAAGGTGAGATCAATGAAGGCCAGAGTAGGTGGAGAAACCTTCTTAACTAGGTGTTCAGATGAGAAAGTTCCTTTTTTTTTTTTTTTTTTTGGCCATTGACCTAATTCCTTCAGCATAAGTTCTGTTTGTGAATGGGGAGAAGATGAAGATGCCTGCAAAATTTCATTCCTGGGTCAGGTCTAACCTATCTGAATATAGCTCTGCTTTCCCTTATATTGAGAGCAGAGCCTTTACCCTTGGTACTCAGGCTCAGAGAGACAGCTAGGATGATTGGATAAAATACATGGAAAAATGAAAAGAGGTAGTAGAGGTAGGGGAACAGGGTCTAAATAAAACAAGGCTAGAAAGATAGAAGAAGGAGGAAGTGGCATCCACCGACCTTCAAAATGACAATTATCAAAGCTCATCGAGCTGAGGAGAAGAAAGTTGTGAGAACTAAACCTAACATCTCCCCCAAATACTGCTTCACTGGCATGAAGACATAGCAGTAGTTTCCTTTCCCTCACTTACTCTTGCCCACCAGGAGTTTAAGGATATTCTTGAAAGGTGTTTTCCAGATTGCTGGCAGCAGAAGTCACTGACATTGGGTGGGACCTGTTTTCCAAACCAGCAATGTTATATCTAAGATAAAAGTAATTAAAATAAGCTGAATCTGACTCTATTATAATGACAGGACTGACAAAGTGACCACATTGTGGGTGGCAGCCTAGAATTTGCAAAGATCTGGGAGATATACAACTCAGTGGCCCAAAGTACATGGCACATAGTAGACATTCAATATATGTCTATTGAATGAAAGCTCAAATGAGTGGTTGTGGAGTACAAGAAAAGCCTGAGAATATGGAGACTTTCTAGTACAATATCTCTCACAATATCATGAACTTGCTTTCAATTAATGTTCAACCGGACACTGAGTCCCACAAAGGATATTCTTATGCTTCTGGTCCTTGCCTATCTCTTCAGTCTCTGATACGATTCCCTCATTTTCTCACCATGCTTCATTGTCCTTCATTAAACCCTCAGACATTCCCTGCTTCATCTTTTCTCAGGGCAGTTACATATAATATTTCCTCTGCCTAGAATATAGTCCTTTCTCTCCACCCTACCACCACTGACTAGCTGTTACTCATTCTTACGGTCCCTGTACAAATACCACTTCTTCAAAAAGGATTTCCCAATCTCTTACCTGAGTCTAGCTATAGAAGTATGAACCAGTATGTCATTTACATTAATATAATTAAGGAGAATAGTTGATGTCAGCAGGTAACCTATTCAGTAGTTCTATAACAGCATATCTTTAGGTGTCATTGTAATACTTTATAATAATAAGCTGAACAGACCATGAGTCTTGCCCATTGTGCTAATTCTTCATTTTTGTGCCTAGTGTAGCCTGGTGACAGAAAAACAAAGGTGAGTTAAACAGAGTTGAGAAATAACAATTCTCTCTGTTTTCCTTTCTCTTTTTCTTTTCCTTTTTTTTTTTCTCCATGGTCCAAGATGCAACCCCTTCCCTCCATGTGCATTCCCTCCCAATGCAGGATATTTCCTACCACCACAATACCAATCTCTTCTCTATATCCTGACCTTTTTAAACTCCCAGGGGAAAAAAAAAGGAATTTGCTAAAGGAATACCAAAAAATAACTAAAACCACAAAAGAATCAGGCAATTTTAATTTTGTTTCTATATTCCAATCTCTTCCAAAGGTAAATGATCCTATGAGACACTTACTATCAGATTCTATCCAAATTCCCCCCCCCCATCTTCATACCTTCACAAAACAAAGTTTATCAGATATAGTGTCATACGTGCTGCTTTTGCAGTTAAAAACAAAAAAAACAAAAAAACAGCACCATCTCTTATTCCCCCATTCTCCACTAGGATTCCACTACAAACTCCTTGGAAACGCTCTCATTGTAGTCATAGTGGGAATGACAGAATTGTCTCTAGGAATATCATGATGCACAGTGGCTCTCTCTTTTTCTAGTATGACAGGAAAGGTCTATAGGTCAGTTGCTATTTTTCATCCAAACACAAGAGTGATAATGGGATGCTAATATAGCATAACTAAATCTTTATTTTATGTCATTGACAAATATAGATACCTTCATATTTTAAATATTAACAGTATAAGGGTCCAGTAAGCAGACCACCAAGAGGATATCCAAGGGGTCTAAGATCACAGAATGAAAACTATTGAATTTAGCATATTTTGTAATTCTGGATTCTTTTTTCAGAGGGTGCTTCTTGATGAGCAGTATGTTCACCTCTTGAAATGAAATTCAAAGCTCTTAGGTGCATTTCATGTTTCTCAGTGACCATTTGCATTCCCCTTCCTTCCATCTCTGCATTTTTTCCTCTCAGACTCATTAACCTGTGGGTGATAAGGGAATTTCTTATTAGTGAAATTGAAGAACTGACAGAAATTGTGGCCAAAAAGGCATTAAGATTGTATCTGAGCACATGGCTCATGTTTCTGCCACGAATGGCATTTAGCCTCTCAGTTATCAGTTTCTTCACTGCCTGTCTACTCTTCATTCAAGACTGTAACCAGAGAGAGGTGTTCTATGAACTCCTACACAAGGTAACCATTCTTCCCTAACCCCACCCCCACCGTGGAGGTCAGACACTGCTCTCTTCTGAGTCAATACTGAAGATTTATTATAGATGGAGAGCAGGATGAGAGCTAGTAGGTGGAGGGAAGTTAGGGAGTGGAGGGGTTGAGCAAAAAAGGAAAAGGGCTCAAGGACATGGACAACAGTGTGATGACTGCTGGGGAGATGGGGTATAAGTGGACTAAAAGGTAATATAAAAATATGATAAAGATAAAAAATAAATTAAAAATTTTAAAAGAAAAAACAAAAGACCCTGCATTCCCCATTAGCAGACTTAGATGAAAGTCTATTATCCCTTATTAACTGCTTCTTTATTCTCCATTCAAGCCTTCCTACCACTTCCCAGATATTGCTCCCTCAATCACATGGTTCGTCTTTACTGGCTCTTGTGTCAATGCTTTGTAAACATGTATTGCTCCTAACTTCACCCGCCCCCCAAAAAAAAGAGTAGGAAAGAAAGCACCTTTGGCTTGATTCTTCTGTCATTTTACAAACCAATTATTTTCTCCTTCCACCCAATGCCAAACTTGTGAAAAATTTTATCTCTGCACCTCTTTGCTCCTTAATCTCTTATCTTCTGGCTTCCACAATCACTAAACACTGCAATTATGCTCTCAAAGGCTACATATTACCTGTTTTTTTTCACTGTCTTCATTCTTGAACTCTAGTTTTCCCTGAGGTTGGCTAACCTTCCTTCTTGACTCTTTCTTGTTTTTGTTTGTTTTGGTCACTATCCAATTCTGGCTTCCTTCTTACTTTCCTAGCCAGTTATTACCATTCCATTGATTCTTTTTCTCACCCTTGCAGGGGGGCATTACCTAAAGTTCTGTCTTTGGTCCTCTATTCTTTTTCTCTAGAATTTTCTCTCTAAGGAGTGGGAATGTTTTTTAATGTATTTATTTTATTTTTTTATTGTTGTTCATGTCCATTTCCCACTTCCACTCCCCCCTCCCCACACCCTCGACCCCACCCCCCTTGACTTTGTCCATGAGTCCCCCATACATGTTCTTTGACCACCCTCCCCATTTCCCCCGTCCCCTCCCCACTCTCCTCTGTCACTGTCAGTTTGTTCTTCACTTCAATGTCTCCCGTTACATTTTTTTTAAAGGCTTATTGGCAAATCGAAATGCTTACAAGGGCCTTATAGCTAATGTAAATAAGCAAAGAAAACAATGGGTGGATGTAAAATAGAGTTAGGGAGTATTGATGCTGGGGGTAAATTACAGACTCAGTTTATGTTTCTAAGGCGGTGGTTGCTATTCAGCACCAGCCCATGCATGCCATATGGACAGGTAGACAGAACTTACCAGCTCTTCCAAGTTTTCATCAGAAGCCTAAAATCTGGATTTTTTTAACTTTAAATTTTTAAATGTTAGCCACTGATTCATATTTTAATGACATAGGCTGAATCATTTAGGATAGGCTAGGTTATGCTACATTTACACATAACCCTGGAATCTTACAACAGAAGTTTGTTTCTTACCCACATTGAAGTCCCATCACAGGTCAGCAGTATCTCTGCTCCACATAATGTTCAGTCTAGAATACAGGTTGACAAAACTACTTCTATCTAGAATATTAATGACATCATGGCAAAAAAAAAAAAAACCTGGTAAGTAATGTACTTAGAGCATGCCTTAAAGTTCTTCTCAAAACACTTGCACATCACTTCTGCTAACATTTCATTGGCCAAAATATGCCATGTGACCAAGGCTGACTTCAATGGGGAAGGGGAAGTATAATCCTCTCCCACAGAAAGACAGCAAGTATTTGTGAACAATAATACAATCTATTATACTGGTCAAACATAACTATTAGTGTTTCATTACCAGTTTATAATGGTCAGAAAAGAGCAGGGAAGTGAGATCCACTCTGAATATCTGATTTTTCATTACCACTTATGAACTCTGAAGCCCTGGGCAAGTTACTTCACTTACTGGTTTCATCTGTAAAATGAGGGACTTGGAGTAGGTGATTTTTAAGATCCCTTTACAGACCTACTATACTGAGTGTGTGAACATGTCTATGAATATGGAAGGCTCTTAATTGTAACTGAACATCCAGGGCTGCCCTCATCCAAGTCCCAGCCCTACATTTCCTAAAAGTTGCTGCACATTTTTAGACACCTAATCACTAGTATACAGCAAGTCCTAATCCAACCCACTCTTCACTCCAAACTTGATTTTATTCTTTGTAAATTGTTCTACTAACAAAGCAATCTGGCCAAAATGTTTGGAATTATCCTTACCTCTTTGCTTTCTCTAGTGCCCCAGCTCCATCCAGTCACCAATCACTAGCAATATTGTTTTCCCAATATTTCTTTCATCTATCCCCTCCTTTCCAGTCTGATGGCTATTAAGACAGTCCATGCTCCATATCTATTCACAAATATATGGCTGACCTGGCTTACTATCTTGGCTCTTGCCACACCTGTTCTGAAGATTTAAAGTTATCATGTATTTGCCCTCATTCAGCCATATCCCACAACTTCTCCCCTACTCAGTAACCTTCAGTCCTCGCTACCTTTAGAGTAAAGTCAAAAATATTTTACTTGCCATTCAGGTTGCTTCAGCAACTAACCTTATAAATTTAAACTTTTTAATTTCCCTGAGCCTAAATGTTCCCATTTGTGAAATGAGTATAATAATAATAGTTTATCCTACCTATTTCAGAGGTTTATAAACATCACATGAAAATGGTGATGTAAAATATAAAGGATGCCAGATAAATTACTGCTTAAACAACCTAGGGCTTCTACCACTACAAATGCAAGCAAATTAATGGAATTTTATGTGATCAAAATTACATTTCAGGAGTGATTTTTCCTAAAAAGGAACCATTTATTGATTTGTTTGTAAAGTCAGAGTTTGAAATAAATAATCTGCCTCAAAGTGTCCTTTAATTCTGAGATTTTATTGATACCTCATAAACTCTGCCTACATTTGAGAACTCGGTTACAAGTAATTACGTTATAGAAATAAACGCAATGCCTAGCAGTCAACATCATGAATTCTGGGGTCAGCCAACATGAGTCCAAATCTTGACTCTCTTATATAGTAACTGTGAACTTCGAGAACCTAACTTATAAGTGCCATTATCATCTAAAATTTATTTTGTTCATAAAGAAGAGAAATGGAAGAAACCCAAATGTCCATCTGTATTATGCAGTTGCTAAAAAAGATAAGGAGTTTGATGTATTGACATACAAAGAACTCCAAGACATGCTGCAGATTAATATTTACAGTAGGATCCTATTTTTGGACATATAGGTTTATTCTTACATGGATGGGGACAGTTCTAGAAGGACATACAACAATGAATTAACAGCAGTATCTGTGGGGTTGGGATTGGCAGGGTAGATGTGCAGATGAAGAAACAGGATTTTTCACTTTTCTACTTATATGCTGCCATAAGTGAATTTTTAAAAACTTCGTATTATTTTATATTGAGCATTTTCTTAAGAAAAAAATACCCATCTCATCTAGAGATGTTTTATTCTAACTTGAAACCAAGGTCTTACTACTTTAGATAAACTCTATTCCAAAGCATGCACACAGCCCTACAGGAGAAGACTTCAAATAGTCCTGAGCCTTGTCCGGCTAACTGATATTTCCAGGAAAGTGACCTTTCCCTCACCTAGTTTCCCCAGAAACACTTAGGAATGTCAAAGTGTTGCGATTAATTATTTGCCACTGGTGGAAGGGTAGGTAGATTTGTGACCATAGTTCTCAGAAGAGATAGATGGGACCAGAAGAGAACTAAAATAAAATTTTAAAAAATAGAAATGGCAAAAGGATCTTTAGAAGCCTGGAAAAACCCTTACTTCAGAAGCTTTTTATTTTGATGAAGCCCCATTTGTTTATTCTTTCCTTTATGTCCCTTGCTCTAGGGGATATATCGGTGAAAGTATTGCTGCATGGAATATCTGAGATTTTCATGCTTACGTTCTCCTCTAGAATTTTTGGTGTCATGACTTATATTTAAGTCTTTTATCCATCTTGAGCTTATTATTGTGTATGGCATAAGCTGGTGGTCAAGCTTCTTTTTTCTTTTCTTTTTTCTTTTCTTTTTCCATGCAGCTGTCCTGATCTCCCAACACCATTTGTTGAAGAGGCTATTTTTACTCCATTTTATACTTCTACCCCCTCTTTGAATATTAATTGATCATAGACACATGGGTTTACTTCTGGGCTCTCTATTCTGTTCCATTGATCTATGTGTCTGTTCTTATTCCATTACCAGACTGTTTTGATTACAGTGGCCTTGTAATATAGCGTGATGTCAGGTATTGTGATCCCTCCTACTTAGTTCTTCTTTCTCAAAATTGCTGCAGCTATTCAAGGTCATTTATGGTTACATATAAAGTTTTGAAATGCTTATTCTATATATATGAAATACTTAATTGGTATTTTAATAGGGATTGTGTTGAATCTATAAATTCCTTTTGGTAGTATGGACATTTTGATGATGTTAATTCTTCCAATCCAGGAATACGATATATGCCTCCATTTATTTGTATTTCCCTTAATTTCTTTCTTCAGGGTTGTGTAGTTTCCTGAGTACAGGTTTTTTACCTCCTCAGTAAGGTTTATTCCTGAGTACATTATTATTCTTGTTGCTATAGCAAATGGGATTTTTCCCTGATTTCTGATTCTGATATTTCATTGTTGGTATACAAAAGTGCCTTCTATTATGAATATTGACTTTGTATCCTGATGCTTTGCCAAATTCACTTAATAGGTCAGGTAGATTTTTGGTGGGGTCTATAGATTTTTCTATGTACATTCTCATGTCATCTGCAAACAATGACAGTTTTACTTCCTCCTTTCAAATTTGGATTCCTTTTATTTGATCAAAATAAAAAGTTTCTGCATGGCTAAGAAAAACATCAGGAAAATGAAAAGGGAACCAAACATATGGAAAAATATATTTGCCAATCATACCTTTGACAAGGGTTTGATCTCCAAAATATATAAATAACTCACATGACTCCACTCCAGTGGAGAAGACATAGAATCCAATTAAAAAATGGGCAAAGGACCTGAACAGACACTTCTCCAAGGAGGACATACTCAGGGCCCAGAGACATATGAAAGGATGCTCAGCATTACTAGCTATCAGAAAGATGCAAGTTAAAACCACAATAAGATACCACTTCACACCAGTCAGAATGGCTATCATTAATAAATCAACAAACAACAAGTGCTGGCAAGGATGTAGAGAAAAGGGAACCCTAGTACACTGTTGGTGGGAATGCAGACTGGTGCAGACACTGTGGAAAACAGCATGGAATTTTCTCAAGAAACTGAAAATGGAACTGCCTTTCAATCCAACATTTGTTGTATACAAGGACTTTCACTAGGTTACCTACCTTTATTTGGCAGAATTCAGGTCCACCCAGGTAAAAATAGGAAAGCTGGGGCAAAGAGAAATACCTAGGAACTGATATCCTAGAGGACTGTGATTTTAAAGTCAAACCTTTCCTTAGCCATTCTTAGAGAAAATAAATAATACAATATAAGCAAAATACCACACATAAGGGGAATGACTAAATAAATTAGGCTAGATCAGCAACATGGAATATCAAGCAGCCATCAGAAATCAGAATCATGAGCACTATGGACAAACGTGGGAAAGTGCTGATGTATCAATTAAAAACTTAAAACTGTGTGTATACAATGGCTGAAATGAATTAAAATTGTGTAGGCATTCACAATAATGGGGATTATTATGTTAAGTGGGTTGATTATAGTTACATAAAATTTATTAATTATATTAACAGTAGGAACGTTAACTGCAAAAAACAGATGAAGTACAAGTCAGTTATATCAAGCTTTGTAATATACTATACAACTTTTCTTTGAAAGTCAATTTATTTTCCTGACGCTGTTTCCTTGGGCTGATGTTAATGTGAGTTTCCATTCTCTGAGCCCTCATTAAGGGATTCATGAGTGTTCTAGGTTTCAGGGGAAAGCTATTTCAGATTAAATTGTTGTAAAATCAATTGGGAGGAAAATTTGAGGACACAATTTTTAATTGTTATCGAGATACATTTTTAAATGCCCTATGTATGAGTGGGTGGAAATTAAAATGAAAATGTGGAAGATAAAATTATAAAGAAAGGGTTGAAGAGCTGTGTTTTGAGTACCAGTTATAGTAAACTGAATTCAGCTATTCCTAGAAGTAAAAACATAAAACAGAATTGTTTCTTCCCCTCTGAATCTGCCCTAAACTGACACCAAATCACATACTATTACCATGACCAAAATGTGTAAAATAACAAATGTGAACTTACATCTTAACTTCTAGATTAGGATAATACATATAACTCTATCCTGATTTGCAAATATTTGTGGTATCTATGAAGTTCCAGCAAGATATTATGAGCACAATCTGCCCTTCTCCTCTCACATTAAAAAAAAAAAGTAAAAACAACCTCAACTAATTGTTCAAGTCCATGAGGAAGCACATTATTAAGAGGGCATAGAACATTTATCTAATTAGTGGATATAATTTAATGATATTAACCACAGTCCTCTTTATGACAACTTAAATTTTCTCAGCAGCTTATTCAGCAATATTTTCTCACAATTTAAATAGCCCAACCTCTGAAGATAATTGCTTTATCAAAGTGACTCTAAATTTTTCTCCTACCACTAACTCTTTCCTACTTCAGAGGCTGTTTTCTGGTCATTCTGAAAGGATTTGACTAGATAATGTAATAAGAATAAAGCAACAATGCATTTCCCTGCACTAAGCACACAAGTCAAGTAGGGAGACACTGCTATTCTAACGAATTTCCATAGTCCCTCTGGAAGGATAGATATACCATTGCTGTGGATAATTGTTTACTTGAGACCCACAGTTACCTAAGAACAAATCAACTGGTCAGTGGATTCTCTGAGCATTTTCACAAAAGCTATTGTTGTCCCTTCTTCCTCCATGACTAATACCCTCACACTGGCCTTTAGTTTCTCAAATTGTCCCTACTACAATGCCCCTCTAGATCATGCCCTCCATAAGCAATACCCTATACTCTATAACTTCTTGTCTCCTCTGCTTATGAAAACTGACCTGAACTCCATTTTGTCAGAGACCTGCTATTTGCTAGTGAATAATGAATTAACAGATTATTCAGATAAACCAATGCATCATAAACTTTTAAAGAGAAGGTCCTTCTTAAATGTCAAAAAGTTGACCTATACATATCTGCTGGTGAAATGTAAATACTACATGAAGACATAAAGTTATTACAAATTCAGTTATATATATATATAAATTAGTATATATATATAAATTAGTTTGTATTTTATTAATGAAATCAGCATCTTTGTAGGTTGGAAAGTAATTGTACATAATATGTGCTATTTCTTACTGATTCCATCAGCAGACACTAGTGTGCAGTGTCACAGATCCCTTGCAAAAACTTTTTGGTGCATCCCAGTTCTGAAGATTAGAGCTTGGCAAGCACTAATATAATCTAGAAACTATTTATTGAGTTTATTTTATGCCAGACATGGTAGAGTGTGTTATCTATGCATAACTTATTTATAGCATCATGAAGTTGATATTACTATCATCCACTGGGAAGGTAAGGAATAGAGCTCAGAAATGTTGCATTATTTGAGACTTAAGTGACAAACAAGATTCAAGCACAGCTTTGTCTAATTACGAAGTCCAGTCACTTAATCCCTAAACTATATCGCTTCCCATAAACAATCCTTGTAGCAGATATGCTTCCATTTACCATTTCCTTAACAAAGTTAAGTATCACCTAAAATATTTAAGAGATTATGCTAATGGTGGACTGCAAGCCACTGGGGGAATTACTTGGAGGTAAATCCCTAAAGTCATATCAGTGTGCCAAACTACTGCTCAAGAATCTGATCAAGGCATAGTAAAGTGAAAGTGCATTGAAAAAAACAAACTTAGAGATCTGCATGTTTAGATGATGTTTTAAATAGATCAAAATACAAATATTTAGGCCTGCCTTAATAAACAGTGAAAAGAAATCTTGCTTAAGAGGAAACCAGTTTACAAAAAGAGTTGGTCAAAGTGCTGATTATAATGGTTCTCAGTGAGGTGTTTGGACCTGCCCCTGGGAATTTATCCAGAATGCAAATTCTGTTTCCCTTCTTTATATCCATACCCTCTACCCAACCTCCTAAACCAGAAGCTCTGGGAATGGGGTCTAGAAATCCATGTTTCCACAAGGCTTCTAGATGATTCTGATGCACACAGCAAGCTGGAGAACTATTGAACTATGTAGTTACTGACCAGAGTGGCAGAGCTAGGAGGAGGGTATGAATATACTTAAAAAGAAGGTGAGATTCTAGTTGGAGAAAGCTAACCCAGGTGTAGGGAGACTACTAGAATATAATTATTGATAATACATGCTCTGGAGTTATACAAACCTAGGTCTGAGAATCAATTTACTATCTGTGTAATCTTGAGCAAGTAACTTAAACACTCTGAACCTCAGTTCTCTTATCTGTAAAATAAGAATAAACAATATCTCCTTTATAGGGTAGTCCTAAGGATTAAGTGAATTAATCCATGTAAAACACTTAGAACATACCGAGCGTGTAATAAATGTGTAATAAAGATAAGCTATAATTCGGTGGATGTTATCTTTCTTGAATTTCTACAGGGGGACCTGTATTCAAGTCCCCAATCTGCCTCTTACTATGTCTATGACTTTTGGTAATTTACTTAAATGTTATCCCTCAATACCCTGGGCTCTAAAATTGCGAACCTCTCAACCTATTTTTTAGGGGTGGTATTAGGCTTAAAAGTAATAATAGAAAGTAAGGAGCACACTGATTGTCTCATAGTGAACATCTAATAAGTGTTGACAGCTTTCATTTTTTGGCTATCTTATAATGGAGAGGTCAAACTATTGTAGTATTTTAATAGTTTACTGGACAGGAAACATCGCTGTCCTGATTGTATCATTGTCTTAGTGTGATGATTTTAATTTTAGAGAAGGTTAATTAGCAAACCTGAGACTTTCTATCTGGCCTAGCAAGCAGAAATATGATTGCATTGGAAAATGAATCTGTTCCTCAAAGGCATCCTGTCGAACAAGAGAAATGCTTATTAGTAATATATGAAAAGGGGGATGCCAAAAAAATAAGTTTATGAAATCCAGGGTTATGCAAAATTAAACCAACTCTTTCACCCTTAAATTTCTCAATGTTTTTACCATTCTAAAATGCATGCAAATTTCCTAGATGGAACCATACTATGAAGAATTTCCCAATTTATTTGACCATATAATCCCTTTTCTGGAAAAAAAATGGCTCTGGAAATTAGTATTGCATAGGACATACTGTGGGAAATACTACCTTTGTCATTCCAAACCTTCCTTCAGTAGTGTGGGGGAATCACCTTTATCACATAGGTTAAAATGCCTTGTACCAAATCATAGAGAAGTACTAACTTCTCTGGACAGACTTTAATTCTGTTGTAGCAAATATTGCTTTGGGAATTGAGGAGATAATTACAATTTAGGTAGCAGGATTTGGTCTTTATGAAGAAATAAGATATTTTAGATATCTTTGGGGAGAGAAGAAACAGGAAGAGTCACTGTCTCCCCCCAAGCTTTTGCACTCCTGGCTTTACCCTAAACATTGGTCCCTTCTGTGAGAATTTCTTTCCACTGCTGTATCTTTCTGCCTAGGACAAGGGAAAGAAGACTCATCATTACTGGGTTCTGGTACCAACTTTTTTCACTGAAAGCATATGAAGCACAGGTGTGTTTTCCTTCCCATTGCTGCACAAAGTGTAAATCAGAGCCCCAGTAGTCTTCTTAACTCTTTGAGCCAGGCCATGAATTTTCCTGTTTTGTTCAGCAGCTCAGCCCTTTCATAAAGGTCCAGTGTCTCTCTATGTCTTCCCCTTGTTTGTATCGTACCTACTTACTCTCCTTAACATTCATAGAAGTGTTTCACATTAATTGTCTCTTTTCTCTGGGCAAAGACACCAAAGAGCTTGTTCCTGAAGAGCTATAAAAATATAAAATGATAATAATTTTCCCCCAATACCTTTAGTTTGAATGTTTATATCCTTCAAAAGACTCTAGAATACCAATTTCCTTGTTGCATTCTTCCAATATCCTTATGAAATACTTAGGGCAGGTTTTGTTACCTTCATTTCATAGACAGGGAAAATAAAAAAGGGGAAATAAGTTTCTCAAGGTTATTCAGCAAGTTAATGTCAGAGATGGAATTATAAACTGGGCCTCCTGATTCCCTGCCTAGATTTCTCACTGAAAACGCCACAAGTAAAATCCTTGTTCTAGTGCAAGTGAGATTCCCTGAATGAGGTCAGTAGCATACAGGGAGAAGTAAGAATTCAATCAAATGTCTTCCCTGGCATGGTTCTCATACAGGAGACAGATTTCTTCATTAGTCTTTTCATTGGGAATACCGGCCTGGATTTTGAAACCACCATAGGAAGTTCAGACTGCTATCTGTTTCAATGATACTTGCCCACTTAAGTCCCTGATGACTCTGAAGATGATATCCTTTTTGTTAGGATGGACAAGACTCTAGCAGATTCCATGCAGGTAGGGTCAATTTGTTCACACAAATTATTGATACGGACTGCTAAATCCCAGCAGCGGGAATAGGAGTGTATCAGAGTCGCCAGTGTAACCTGAGTAATTTTACAGCAGACAAACTTATACATACCCTATCACCTAATGGCTTAAAAGAAGGGAATTTGAATTCTTGGAGAAATCCAAATAACAGAACAGGTCCTCTATGTGAGACCCAAAAAGTCACAGTTGCTTCCTTTTCCAATAACCCGACTCATCACTTCTTATTGCTATGATTTTTATATTGTGAAAGAAATAAAGATGCATGCAATAATAGTTTCATATTTTGAGGCATTAAGATTAACTGAAGAAAAGTTCAGCTTTGAAGTAAAAAAAAATATGGCTGGGGGGAGAGGTCTTGTTTTAAAGGTTTTTTTTTCCCTTCTGTAAAAACAAATGGTTTGTTCTCAGTTCTGATCATCAATGAGGCTGCTGAAACTGGCTCTCTTCTCAGAGTTGACTTGCTCTTAAATCTAGTTCTGGAGTCAAAACAAAACCTATTTTTACCCATTGATATCGGCTCAGATTATATGCTCTGAAGCCCCGATATAAGCCTTTCCAGGAAGGCACAAAGGAGCATATTTCCCCCTCTACCCACCATGCTACAGGCCAGAATGCTGAAATACTTGACTCCAAATAAGGGAAATTCATTCCCAAATCCGCTCCCAGAAATGAGTTTATGCTTTCCTATGAGGTAGGAAGGAAGGGCTAGTGATGAAATAAAGGCCATGTTTCCATCAAGTCCCTGAACAGTTCCACATCCAGCAGCACATGGAGGTCTGTAAAGAAACAGTCATACAACAGAGCCAAAAAAGCCCTCATATAGGACACGCTAAATAACTCAAAGAAAGAAAAGAGGAAAGGGAACATGATTATAGAAAAACTACCCTTTAATTCAAGTAAAGACATCTATTTTAAGTATTATTTGCATCTTTTGAACAATAAGGGAAATGTGCATTAATTTTTATCACTGGGGAAATCTTTAGCACTATCAACACTTCCACCCACCTATTCCCTCATGGAAATACTACATACAAATAGATAAATATTTGTGAAAACATAAAATTTTGAAAAGGGACAACATAAATCCCTCCACACATCAAAACATAGCTTGCTTTTAAAAAATATATTTATTTATTTATTTTTAGAGAGAGGAGAAAGGAGGGAGAAAGAGAGGGAAAGAAACATCAATGTGTGGTTGCCTTTCGCACACCCCCCTACTGGGACCTGGCCTGCAACCCAGTCATGTGCCCTGACTGGGAATTGAACCAGCAACCCTTTGGTTCACAGGTTGGCATGCAAGCCACTGGGCCACACCAGCCAGGGCCACAGCTTGCTTTTTTATAAAATTGTTCTTAAAGAAAGTTTGACTATTTCTATAATATCATGTACAAAAATCTCAATACCCAAGATGTAGGTATTCAAATAGTTATCACATTATGAACTCCATCATCTGTCTTTCTTCCTAAGGTAGGAAGTCACCAAAATGAGTTAGTGGTAGACATAGGAGCCATGCTTATTGAATTCACCTCCCCCAAACGTGTTGAAAAGAGGTTTGAACAGGAAAGAGGGAGTTGCAACAAATTGTGAATTCTGAAGTCTATTCTCAGAGCCACTATCTTATAAGCACAAGAAGTTTACTTAATGATCCTTCCCTCCTCTGAACTCCGGCACCATTTAAACACTATTACACACTCCCAATATTTTTGTATCAGAGAGTGTTTTCAAGAGGTGTCAGACACTTTCATGTTATCTCCAGTATAAAACTGCAAAGTATTGAAAAGCATGAAATGTTCCTCTACATTTTACATTATCTTCTATGTTGTCCTTTACATGAGAATTTGGAAGTAAGCACCTGGTAATATCATATTCCTCCTCTAAAATTTTAACTTAGAAATGGAGTTAATACGTTCATACTTGGTTGGCACTGGTATACAGGTAAGTTGACTGATTGCCCATAACAAAGTTTACAGAATCCCTGAGATATTTTGTAGCACTGAAGTCAAGTTGTAGCTCCAAGGAAAATCCTCCCATTGTTGATTAGTATACCCAGTCCCTCCTCTACACTCCTTGTCTTGTTGTTGCCTTGTATAAATTCAGGAAATAGGAGGGATGATGTATATGGTTCTAAAATCTCTTGTTAAGAAACCCTAAGACTTCTTTTATCCCATTTTCCAAAGATTCATAGTAAATAAATACCATTGAATTAGGTGTCAGGAGCCCTGGTTCCTATTCCAGGTGCGATATACCTAGAGACAGAAATTTTCCCTTTTGGTCCCAGACTCCTCCTCTGCCAAGAGAGATCATTTCTAATGCCTATTCCAGTTCTACCATTGATAAGCTCTATGATAGTTTATTTAACCCCATTCCCCTGTGAATACTGGAAATAGTTCTAGAGCAGTATTTCCTAACATATGTTGCTATGATCTCATTGTTTGCATTCCTCCAAAATTCATACATTCAAATCTTAACGCCCAGTGTGACGGTATTAGAAGGTGGAGTTTTGGCAGGCAATCAGATCATGAGGGTGAAGGCCTTATGAATGGGATCGTTACCTTTACAAAAGAGGCTCTAGCACTGACCAGTATGGCTCAGTTGGTTGGCTGTCATTTCAAGAAGCAAGGGGTGGTCAGGTCAATTCCTGGTCAGGGCATATGCCTGGGTTTCAGGTTAGGTCCCCAGTGGGGATGCGTGAAAGAGGCAGTCAGTTGATGTTTCTCTCCCTTTCTTTCTCTCTCTCTTTTACTCTCTCTAAAAATAAATTAATATTTTTTAAAAGAGGCTCTAGAAAACTCCCTTGCCCCTTCTACCATGTGTAGATACATCAGGAAGGTACCATTTATGAACCAGACAGAGGGTCCTCACTAAAATTCTGGTACCTAGATCTTGAATTTCCCAGCCTCCATAACTGTGAGCAATACGTTTCTGTTGTTTATAATATACCCAGTCTGTGGTATTTTGTTATAGTAGTCTGAACGGACAAAGATATATGCTCTTAAAGAATACTAGTTCCATAGGATGTTAACACATTTTTCATGCAAAAATGTTTCTGTGGCAAGCTAAGCATACTGATGTAAGAGCCCAGGCTCTGGAACCAAACAGCTTCAGTTGAAATCTCAGCCCTGTCCCATAATCGCTATGTGACCTTGAACAAATTACTTTATTTTTCAATGCCTTGATTTTTCCATCCAAAAAAATGGGCATGATGAAAATTCTCATAGGGTTTGCATGAGGCATGTCAGTACATGAGATCTGTCTGGAAAAATTCCAGCCATTGTTAATATAATGAGAACAGTTAGTGTAACATTGATGTAACCTGGTAGCCAAGGAGAATGGACTGGAATGTAAATGGGTGTACAATGATGACTTCACTGTACTAGTCCATGGGGTGGTAGACACAGTTGAGTTAGCATGTGTAGTGTGTGGCCATCACATTCAAAATGACTGAGCAAGTAGAGCAACAAATCTGCATCAGATTTTGTGTTAAGCTTTAACATTCCTCCACAGAAACTATTCAGATGATTCAGAAGACCACAGGTATGGGCAACTGGTGATTGGCAGCTTCATCACTGACAATGTGCCTGCTCATGTATCATGCCTTGTGCAAAGATTTTTGGCAAAATATCAAATCACCCAGATGACTCAGCCCCTCTATAACCCAGATTTGGCACCTGCAACTTCTGGTTTTTCCCAAAACTAAAATCACCTTTGAAAGGGGAGAGATTTCAGAATATCGATGAAATTCAGGAAAATATTATGGGACAGATGATAACAATTGGGAGAACTGTGTGAGGTCCCAAGGTACCTACCTTGAAAGGGACTGAGGTACCATTGTTCTATGTACAATGTTTCTTGTATCTTGTATCTTCTTCAATAAATGTCTCTATTTTTCATATCACATGGCTGGATACCTCCTAGACAGATCTTGTATATGAGGGCTTAGAATAATACCAGACATATGTGGGAGTGTGGAATGCAATAAATGGAGACTATTATTATTGGTGTCATTTAATCATCATTATTCAATGTATTTGAGAAACCTAAAAAAGGTTTATGAGGATTCCACATTGCAGAACTTTCCAGAGTCTTCAACATGTATGTGGCTTCCACAGACAGGGCTACATTTCCTAAGCTTATTTGACATAAGAATCCTCCTTTCCATGCCCCTGCCCCAACCAGAATACAGGGTGGGGTAAAAGTAGGTTTACAATTGTTTGTATGGAAAATGATTAATGAATAATAATACAAAAATAAACTCTGTGTTTCATGTACTCAGAACTGTAAACCTATTTTTGTCCCACCCTGTATATTGAAATCCTTGTACAAAGTGGGAAAGTCTTTGAGAAGCCCCATTCTAGGCTATTCTAGTATCCATTCATTATATCAAACCCTCCCAGGTATCCCTGCTGTTATTCTAAGTCCTCACATATACTGACATGGCATATGCAAACCCTATGAGAATTTTCATCATATTCATTTTTTTGGAGAGAAAAATCAAGGCATAAGATAAAGTAATTTGTTCAAGGTCACACAGTGATTATGGGACAGAGCTGGGGTTTCAACTGAAGCAGTTTGGTTCCACAGCCCAGGTTCTTACATCAGTATGCTTAGCTTGCCACAGAAACATTTTAGAATGATCTGAGTTCCATCCTGTCTCTGTTACTAATTAGATGTGTGGCTGGGGGAGAAAAAAATACTTAATATCTCTGTACTACAATCATTCTTATAAAAATGAGAGACTTGCACAATCTTACTGAAGACTGTCCTTTGTTATGTTTAAAATTCAAAAATAATATGATAAGGTCTCTTCTAGTACCATAGGGACCTAATTGTTCCCTTTAATAAACTATGAAGTGATTCATTTCAAGAGTCTTCCACAGAACAATTTCTAGCAACACTAGACAAGTCATCATTTAAGCAGCCCTGAGAGGTCATGGAAAATTAAAAATAAGAAAGGTCCAGGAGAAAAACTCAAAGAGCAGTTAGGACCTGATTAAAATTTAGGAATTGATTTTTAAAAAGCCACCACAAACCACACAGTGCTATATACAGATCTAATATCATAGAAATGTACACTTGAAACCTATAGGATCCTATTAACCAATGTCATCCCAATAAATTTAACGGAGTTTTTAAAAAAATTTCAGAGCCAAACAGAAATAAAACCATTAGGAACTGAATAAAGTTTAGGTTCTTAGAGCTCCAAAGTCCCTCAGATTTAATTTAGTTTCATAGTCATCTTTAGATAGGAAGAAACTGAGGCTCAGAAAATGATAGTGACTAACCTAAGGTCACACAGAAGGTTATTCACATGTTCTCTTATTTCATATAAAATGCCAGCAGAATATCATGAGGAACCTTCAGTTCTCTATGTCACAATGTATTTATGAAGATTTATACACCCACTCCATTTTAACACTGGAAAATTGTGGGAGTGCCTCATCTGATAAAGACTAACATCTCTTCTAATATTCTGGTCTGAGTGGGAAAAAGAAAAAGTAAGAATAAGAGCCAGAAAGGGGGTATTCTTTCCAGGTGCATGTGTTTGTGTGTGTGTACATGTGTATTTGCACACATGCATAAATGTTCTATGCATTGGTTCAATTTCAGTTCACAAAGTCCAGCATGGAAAAGGAAGTTATGTTCTTTTTCTTTATTAAGAAACAAAGTACCAGGGTATTTTTGCCTAGAACTAAGTACTAAATTTGAAGAATCACAGTTGTTTGGAACTCTCCTGGCTCTTTACTTACCCATTAGGCTTCTTGTTTCTTCCTTCATTGGTTGTTTCTCCCTTGGCCCTGCTATGAGAGAGAGGGGGAGGGAGAGAAGCCATTCTTTTCTCCTATATTAAGGCCTAATTCAATATTCTGATTCAACTTCTTGACTAGCCTTGTAAGATTTCTAAACCTCAGTTTCCCCAACTGTAAACTAAAGATGTTAATAACACCCTAGTAAAAGGATTAGTGTGAGGATTAGATGAGTTAATACATATAAAAGGTTTATAGCAGTGCTTGGCACATGGTCATTATTGCATAAATGGAGACCGTTGGTTTCCTTCTGCACTTTCACACACTGGTACTGCAGGGTAAATTAGCCCTGTCTTGTGACAGTTGATCTTTCTATAGAAATTACAAGTTCTTAAAATGTAAATTACATTTCTAGAAATTTATCCTAATAAAAGTACAATGTGGGGCAAAAGTAGGTGTATAGTTGTCAGTATGCAAAACAGTTTATTCTTGTATTATTATACATTAATTATTGTATTACTTTCCAGTCAAATAACTATAAACCTACTTTTACCCTAGCCTGTATTAGAAAACACTCTTTAAAGCTTCAGAGTGAGACACAGACAAAGATATTATCAAACTTTTAACATAGGTTATCTCTGTTTGAACTTTTTTGAATGAGTATGTTACTTTTTATAACAGCGAACAAGAAAGCTGTTTTCCTTGTGAAAGAATGGCTCAAAAAATATTTCCATTCCCCAACTGATTTTTGTCCCAGTGATTCCCTTTTAACCATTTTCCATTATGAAAGCAAGTGGCAGAACTCATTCCATACGGCTGCTTCCTATTTACTGCAGCAAAATTCATTTGATGATTCTGGTCACCCTTTATGCATTTTGTGTCTTTTAAAAGGAGAGTGGATGCATGGGGAATAAAAAGGAATCAATTTTTTAAATCACCTCATTGAGCCACATGGGACAGACCAAAGCATTCCAAAAAAACAGCCATGCAGATGAATACTCCATCATGAACAGAGATTCTCTCTCAGCATCCACCCTCTTCTTCCCCTCACCCAACCCTCTCTCTGGGTAAGTTAATATCCCAGTGTCAGCATTAACTCTTCTGTCTTTGGTCAGGTGGTGTCACAAAATTAGATTTATTTAAACATAGTTTTTGTATTTATTATTGAATTAAAGTCTGATACAGAAGACCACTTATGCATGCAGTACCATAAACATTCTACAGAGTACCAGCTTCCCCAGCCCACTGTGTCCTTCAGACAGCAGTGACAAATGGTGTGGTCTGTAGAGAGCTTCTTCTGGTGACATGAGTTACCTTGCCAACTAGGGCTCATTACAAAACATGGTCCATTGCATTGGGCTGGAACAGAAGGCAATTTTTACTTCTTTTATAACTCATGCCGCTCACTTGTTTAACCTCAGCTCTTAAGGGAATGGCATTGCAAACATAAGCCCCCTTGGGCATATAAATAGTGACTATTAAAGATAAACATAACAACCAAAGCATTTTAGCTATTGTAGTTCTGTTTATTTGTTCGTTTTTAATTGCAATTAAGCAAAGTACTTTTAGGTCTTGAAATTTATATGTGGGTCTTAAAATTTATATTACTAGATCATATGCCAAATCACATTGCAAATTGTAAGGTATATTTCTCCTTTATACACACAATTTAGATATTTAGCAAATAGCAAAAAAAAAATGCAGCTTAAGCGGTAATTTTTTCTCACATTCAATCCTAGAAATCAATAATCTAGCTGTCAGTTGGTGTTCTCCCTTTCAAATACTTTTTACTGTGGGCCAATAACAAATGCATATATGAGCTAGAGACTAAAATTTTCCAATTGACAGAGAATAACAATTAGTAAACACATTAATTAGAGTCAGACACTATTAAAAAATAATTTTCACTTGCTTCAGTGAGTTTGGAAAGGACATCTAAAGAAGAGCTGGGCAGGAAATGACATTTTTTGAACCACCTACTATGTGCCATGTGCATTTACATACATTGTATCATTTATCCCAACCAATAGTTTCTTTAAACTATTATTATCCTTATTTTACAGAGGAAGGGATTGGAACCCAGATGAGCCACCTACCTTGACTAATTGGGCACAACACTCAGTATCGAGGGCCATAAATGAAATACAGGTTTGTCTAACATTAAAACCCCAGGCTATTCCCAAGTTTGTAGATGATGATGATGATGATGATGACGATGACTATGACGACAACGACAACAATGACAAGACTAATAAAAAATCTCTGGCCCACGTGCAATTGTCTTCCATTATTTATATAGGGCCTATAAGTTTTGTAGGGGTGGGGTATATCACTTGCCTAGGTAAAAGTCCCTGACTGAGTGAAAGCTCCTGGTAATCTTTACCTCAAAACCTCAAGTCAATATACCATAAAACTTCAAATATCCAGAAAGCATGGTCAAATAGCTACTATTTCCCCCTCTATCTGCTTTCAGAAAAAGTAAATTTTCTTTTTCAGCAGGTAGGATGGGAACACTTTGAATATAATTGATGCTCAACTAATTGCTCTTTTTGTTGCTCTGAACACTACTAGATCCAAAAACTCCCAGAGAAATGCTCTAGACTTTATTCACTTATTTTTCCCCAAAACAGGCCCATCTTAACAGAAGTTTGCCCAAGGTACTTGCCCAATATCTCTCTGCAATGCAGAACTGAAGTTAGGGTCTTTGTCTCCTAAGCACAAAGCTCATTGTACATCCAGAAGAAGACTATACCTCACTTTCATTATTTGAGATCTAGAAAGCAAGCTGTGATACGCAGGCTATCCTTTCATGCAAAGCACTCCAAACTGCATACTGATATCTAAAATTCTAAATAGGTCCTAACTGGTGGAAGACTTAGATCATTCCTTTATCTTTGTGTAAAACCTCTCCTTTTCTAAGCCCATCCCACCTGGTTCAACCATACTCTACCCTTCCTTGTCACAGCCATGTATTGATTTATGGTCACTCCCAAGATTCATTGAGCACTATTATACTTGCTTCTTGGACCGCCTCTCCTACACAATCCTGGCATAATCTTGCATGGCTTCAACACCTATATGGATCAAATTTCTAACATCCAAGTTCAGTGACCCTTGACTCTGCATCTGAATCTCCTGTAGAATTTATTTTAAAACTTTCTAGAGCATATGCAGACCTTTTGAATCAAAATTTTACATGGTGAGACTCCATGACATTTTTAAAATCTCTATAGTTGATTATAATGTACAACCAAGTTTGTAAACTGTCCTGTCCTCACAGTTTGATCTACTCAGTGGCATTTCCTTCTATTCTACCTAGACAGTCCCACCCAAAAGATTTCCATGAAATCATTATAAATTGTTCAATCTCTTAAATCTTAAATGTAAATCTCCCATTCTTTGGTAACAATCTCTCAGCACTCAAGCTCCCTCAATAGTTTAGCTCACCTATCATCTGATCTTCATTCTTGAGATCTCTGGACTCATTGGTTCATCATTCTAAACTCGCTTTGGCCAGTTTACTCAACCTTCTGAGTCTTTTCGTCTATGGATACAAATAAAAGTAAAACATGGCCCATTACCTCCAGAGGTGTAGAGTATCAAGGAGGAGCCAGAAATGTAAATAAATATTCACAGTCACCCTCTCACAGAAGTCTTCCCTATAAGATAACATCCTCTACTACTCTCCAGCTCCTCATTTTGCTTTATTTTTCTTCATATCACTTTCCACCATATGACATTTTACTTTATATCCACTTACATATTGTTTTCTTGACTGTCTATACATTATAAAGTCAAATCCAAGGATGCAGGACTTGTTTTGTTCACTGCTCTGTTCCAAGTTCCTAAAACAGTGCCTGGAACAGAGTAGGTACTCAATAAACTGTTAAGTCAATGAATGAAATGAATAAGTGCTATGACAGAGATATGAAAAGCTATATAACCTAGGGATGTAGGGGGTGTATCAAAGGGAGAGGGAGAGAGAATAGTCTTCCTCACCCTGCAAGATAGCATAGGTTAAATAACCTTCCCTAGACGGGGCTAAGTACACTACCTCTGAATTACCATAGTGCCAACTGTATATTTTCAATCTTACACTTATTTTTATGAGATTCCATTTATCTGTTTGTCTCTCTTCCCTAGCATATTTGATGTTAACAAGAGTAGACACAACATTTTATCTTTATCCCAAATTCCTAGCATAATGGTTACCACAAAATAATGCTCAATAAAAGTTTGTTGCCTGAAAATAATTAATAGATGATTAGTTGTTTTAAAACTATTAGTAGTTCAGGAAAGGTTAAAATTTTTAACTATTATCAACACTAGATTCTATACTGCCTAGCCATGTGAACTTGGGAAAGTCACTTAAGCCTCTCAGAGCCTCAGTTTTTACCTTCCCTACAGTGGTTCTACCAGTATTAAGTAAAATAATATAATATATGTACAATCTATAGCATAGCATCTAGCATGTGATAGGTTTTAACTATATGATAGTAACTGTATTACAAGGCATTTTCTTGAATAGGAGTGAAGTACTTTGCAACAGATATTGCTAAGAGAATGAGCAAAGGACTTGAGCTCACTGGGGAGCTTAGTGAGGCAGCTCTGAGTGTGGATGAAGTCCTGGGAGATCAGTAGGGCTGGCTCCATCCCAATATTTGCACCAAGTTACTGATACCTGAGCAAAGGTTCTGTGGATTAGAAGTAGGCAGGGCGTACAGTGACTGTCAAGAGGGAAAAGAAAAAAGAAAAACAGCTTAGGATTGGCACTTACCTTGAACCAGGCCTTCTTATTGTAGATAAGAGAACTAAGAAAAACATATTTCATTAAGACCCTGACATGTCAAGTGCAGTATTAATGGGCTACTTCCAAAGAACAGATGTCAAAGTAAATGTCCTCTGCTCCTGGTAGGTTTGAAGTAGACAAATTGTTGTGCATTCTTATGAGGAGTGGAGCCAGTCAGAGCCCCATATATAATGCTTGAGAATCCCAAGTGACAAATCGTACTAAGCAACATAGAGGCATGCATGACATTTGCTTCTGCCAACTAAGCAAACTCTCTCAGAGATAACATCAAACTGGTTTCTGAATACTTTGCTTTGTGAGAGTTGATGCTTAGGTTTACCTTTCCTTCTGAAAGAGATAAGAGGTAAGTGCTACAGTAACTACAACAAAGTAAAACTGCTGAGTTATAGGAATGGGTATCTTGAAAAGGCAATGGCATTCAAAATGCTAACTGTGGGGGCTGGCTAGGGGAAGAAAAAAGAATAAGAACTGTGAAAATAAAGGCAGATGCAAGGTCAGATATTGAGGACAGGAGGAAGAAGAATCTGATTAAGGGTGGAGACAGAAAGTGCTCCTCTTCAAAACCCAATTATTTTATAGTAATTAAAATAATCCAAACATCTTCCCACTCCAAAGGTAAATTAGTGCAGGGATGCTGTATCTGGCCATTACAATTATAATGAAACTGCTCTGTTTTAGGATTTGTTTTTATATTACCCAGTAGATGTTATCTGATTTCTAAGTCTAAAATACCACCTCAAGAAAAGGACAAAATTCTTGAAGTTCATAGCACATCCCACTTACAGCATAGTGGTAGACATAGAAGAGGTATTCGATAAAGAGATTGTCTTGTCAAGATTAATGCTGATTTTCTATTTTTGGTCTTTTTTCTCTTCCTCACAGTTTTTCCATGTGCCTCTGCTCTGGTTACTGCTTAGCTCTTCTGGGAGGGGTAAATTTCTGAGCACAATTCTAAACTTTCAGAGATGTCCATAGATAAAGATGTCAATGAAGATATAAAAAAGTACCATATAACTCCATAGTAAAGATGGGAAGACTTAATGCCCTGGTACATGTAAAAGTAAAAAGAGTATTGAGAGGCCCAGGCTGGTGTAGCTCACTGGATTAAGTGCCAACCTGCAAACCAAAGGGTCACTGGTTTGATTCCCCAGTCAGGGCACATGCTTGGGATGTGGGCCAGGTCCCCAGTAGGGGGCACTTGAGGGACAACCACATATTGATGTTTCTCTCCCTCTCTTTCTCCCTCACTTCCCCTCTGTCAAAAAATAAAATAAAAATCTTTTAAAAAATAAAAAAGGGTATTGAGAGGACAAAGGAGAGAGGAAGAAGGAGAGAGGGAATGGGGGGAGAGAGGATAAGGGAAAATGTGGGGCTAATACATACTTAAAGAATGAAACTCTAAAGAAAGGGATTAACTTGCTGACTTGGGCTGTCAATATTGTAATAGAAAAACAACTGAAAAATGACCAGAGACAGAGCAGAAGTTTGACTATTACATAAATACTAAAATAATCAATGTCCACTAAACTGAGCTTCTTAAGAAGAGCAATAAAATCAGTGAATATTATCATGAATAGGTACATAGAGTTGCTATACAAAGCTTCCCATCCCTGAACCTTTACATCTGGAACATCCAGGCTATCTGACTTCAGGCTGCTCTCTCTTCCACAGATGATAATCTTCTACTGATGTCATTTATATGATTTAGTATGTACTAGCAGGGAATAATGATTAATAACATCAGGTATTATAACAGTGTGGCAGACTGCTGGTTGTCCCTTGAATTTTTTTCTTCTTTATTTTAGGAATAGAACCTCTTCCCAGTTCTCGCCAGATGCATACCTGCCCAGCTGGAGATTATGCAATCTTTATTAGCTTCCATTACCACTTGGTATGAATATGTGCATCTTCTGCATCACATCCTTAGAAATGAGAATACTTAACCTATAGACCCCGTTTTTCTTCCTATCCATGGACTGGGATGAAGATACAACAGGGATCCAGTTTTGACTATGCAGATGAGGGGCATTATAAAATGGAAGGCCTCTGGGTCCCCAAGGTATCCAATGGAGCAAAACTGCCCCAATCAGAGAACTCAAAGAGAGAAACTTCTGTTATTTAAGCTACTATATTTTGAAGTATCTTGATTATAGTACCTTAGCCTATATCTTAAGTAATATCAGTGAAGTATTTAAAAACATCTGCTCAGAGAGACTGGTTTTGAATCCTGACTTCCATATCACTAGCTGCAGGCCTTTGTGAAAATCTCTTAAATACTCTGAGTTTCAATTCCCTCATCTATAAAATGGTGCTAATAATGTACTGGGGTATCCTAAAGATAACGCATGAAAAACACTTAACATAATGTCTGCCTCCCTTTTTTAAAATAAATATTATCTATAGCTATATAGAGAAATGCTCAGTGAATGAGAAAAAGGAAATATTCTCAATTAAATTAATAAATGGGGGTCTCTCTGACAGACAAAAAACATTCTGAGCATAGAAAGCTTTACTTTAACATTTCCTACCATTTTTGTGCTATTATTGAGAAATTTCTCAAGGGTACTACCTTTAATTGTGACATGTTACAAATAATGTGGAAGTCCTGTGCTATCGACATTTTCTGGGAAAACAATCTACAAATGCATGGGTGATTCTGGTCATGACAAAAGGTAGTTCATAGAATATGCATATTAGACTGTCATTGAAGAACTGACCAGATGAGATGGTAGATCATTAGCCTAGGTAAATAGCTACCAAAAACACCTGAAAGATTTTTTAAAAAAACACTACAGGAGCAACTCAAGAGAATTTCATTTAACCAAAGTTTAAGCCCTCATCAGAATGCAAAATTCATGTCAAATGGAAAAAAAAATAGAAACATTTTTGAATAGGAATGACTGCATTATTTTTTTCTCTTTGCCAATGTCCAATGCCAGAAGGTGTTCAATAGAAGCAGAGAAAGGGAAAGAATATAAAACCTTATAAATATAATGGTATTAAGGGAAATACTGCAACCAGGACATGGAAACAACCTAATGAAACTTGTGGGAATACAGCAGCCTACAAAGCCTATACAGTATTATAACATCATATCCAAAACAGGTATCCTCTTCCTAGTCATGCTGGCAAGTGGTTTACTCAGTCTTTGCATATGGGACCTTGTTTCCATCACAGAGATATATCAGAGTGGCAAGCTCTAGTTTGAGTTGTGCCCTGTGATTACATAGGCATAAGCCTTGTCTCTGGATTTCTCAAAGTGACAGTGACTTGTCAGAATTACAGAGACAGTCATTGGCAACTATCCAAACAGTTGGATAAACAAAAAATGGTTTAGATATTCCCAGAAACAATATAAACTGAGCAATCCTGAGATGTGCTAGGAAAGCACAAGCAAATATTGCTTTTCTTTACATTTGTTCGATGTTCATATTCTTTGATATTCACCTATAAGATCCTACGTAACTTTGTTTCCTGGCC